>VZUI01084247.1:0-12637 GCA_013401135.1 Cettia cetti | reverse complement strand
AAAAAAAAAAAAAAAAAAAAAAAAAAAAAAAAAAAAAAAGTAGAAAAAAGCAGGAAGCAATTCCAGTGTGGGGAAATGCTTGTGCAACCTCTTTTTTTCCATGGTGCTCAAGGGAAACAAAATTTTTTGGTCCTCTTCTTTAAAATGTCACTCTCCCAGTATTTTTTAATCTATCTCTTGTCATATTTAAAAGTCATCATCACTAAAAACTCCAATACAGATTTGACATGGAAGAACCTCCCTAAGGCCAGCTGGGATATTATTCTGACTAAATAACGTACATTTAATCTCTCTCTTTGCACCATCTATTCTCATGGTTGCTCTTTGTAACTTCTTCACTTTCACACTTTGTTGTATTTCTATCTGAGATTCTACCTGAATGACCTTTTAAAAGTCCAGCTAGTGAAAAATGCAGTAGTTCATCAGCTGGAGAGCACACTTCCAGCACACCTTCACACTAGCTCTGTGTTGTTTGTCACACAGTGGTGCTTAACCTTTAAAACTCTGGGATACAGTGTGGGGATTTCTTCTTGCCTTCTTTGGTTAGTTCCTAACTGGTAGTAGGCAGATGCCAGCTGTGAAGTGCTGAATGAACAGCACAGTGATATAGTAAAGACAGTTCGAGGAGGCTGAGGGCCCTTTGTCAGCTATATGACTTTACTCAGAAGGATGTGATCTCCCCTGAAACTCCCTGCATTAATGACAATGCTAACAATAAGCACTCTCAGCAAGGCATCAGAGGCTCTTAATTTTTACTCTTCTCCAGGGTAATTGTGACTGAAGCTAGTGACCTTCCCAGCATGCTGCAAAGCATGTCGTTTCAGTCAGAATTTTAGAAAAACTGTATAGGAGGAAAGAAGCACTTTCATGGAGGTTAAGCCACATTGGTGGATGTTGTCACAGTCACTGTTGATGTTAAATGCAGGTGCAAACCGCAGGCATATGCCACCAGCCAAAACATAGGGAACTTGTGAATCCATGCTGTAATTTGAGTCTAGATGGAGTGACTTTACCCAGAGCAGTTTTCTAAGCTTTGAGTAAGAAAAAAGGCATAGAATCTGTGAAAGCAGTTGTTGACAGGTGTTGTACAGACAATCAGAAGTTGCTGTGCTGAGTTCAAGAGGAAGAACTTCATGTTTCAGGCAGAAACTGCTTTAAATTTCATTGTAGGGGGCATTTTTGTAAGGTTCCTCCTATATTCAGAAGTAACTGCACATCTTTTACAGATAAACATAATTGCAACAAGATATCTGTTTTCATCTTGTAATACTTGCTAAGTAATTACTTCATTGTGTTAAAAGGCTAGTAAAGAGGAGGATAAATTATTCAGTGAGTTCATCTTTCAGTCAGAAAGTTTGAGAATTGCGTTACTTGGAAAAGCCTGGACATAAGTAATGGCTAGATCCTCTCCCCTTTCTTTCCCTTCCTTCCCTTCCCACCCCACCTCTTCTCCCTCCTGTCCCACTTTTGAATAAAATTCACATATTTATTTCAGCTCCGCTATCAGACGGTATCTTCCTCTGCTAACCCCAGCTTTCTGAAATAGCATCTTCAAAACTCTCTTTCTGAAGGTTGAAATCAGTCCAATTATTTGCTTGCCAATAGCATTTTTAATTATTATTATTATTTTGTGACCCAAATGCCTTAGAGACAAAAAAAATTTAATGCTTTTTCTGTGTTCTCCTGTCACTGGGAGAAAATCCAAGCCCAGCTGCCCCGTTTTATCTTTTTCTATGTTGGATAGCACTATTCTCTGCTTAGTGAGGAGGTCTTTACTAGTGAGCTGTAAAGCTGTAAGATTATTCTTAGTTTTTGGATACATCTCAGATACAAAGAACTCATCATAATTTGATGTCCATTCAGATTAATTTTGAGATATGTTTTTGAGAGTGCACAAAGCTATATCTCTAACAACACAGTGGCACTGCCAGACTATCAAATTAAGTTTAAATCTGTTTGCAATATTTTATTTTGGAAAGTAAAAAAGTTATAGAGATGGTTTTATCATTGTTTAACATCTCAATATATGTTACAATGTAAAATCTTTCTTTTTAGCTAAAAATTATAAAAAAAAATTATATAAATTATGGAAAACAATCTCCTTCCATAGAGAGGAGAATCACCTCTATTACTGGGCAAAACTACTAAAAGAATGCTGTCACTGTATACTTAAACACGGAAAAGAAATCATGAGGTCATTTAAGAAGATAAATGTCACACTAAATGCATTAGACAGCACTTCAGTTTTTATGTAGAGCATGAGTTTAGTCAATAATATCACCCACAGACAGAAATTACACTATGTGACACCTGGACTTTAGATCTATTACAACCAGTTACTCAGGAGAAGTGCACTGAGTCTTGCACACAGATTTTCAGTTTCACGCTTTTGAAGACTGGATATGAGCAGAGAAATGTACAGTTAAACCTTTCACATTCCTTACCAGAGTGTCTGTTTGGTCTATCAGTTGCTGAAGTAAACAAAGAGGTAATTAAATACTGCAGAAGAAGATTTTCAACAGGTGTAACCTGGCCAAGGTTTATTAATTTAGGTGCAATTTTGGTTTGCCTGTTGCTTGCATGAGGATTAAATCCTTAGAGTCACTTACCTAATGAGGAATCAGGATAGATCCAGTAGGTCAACAGCCTTTAGAAGAAGGAGTTTACGCTGAAGGCACACTCTCATGATGTCCCAGTAACTTCAGGAGTGACATACTCAGCACGGAGCTTGTCAAAGCCAATATTCTGTGTGTGACTCATTGCATTGTCTGTCCCACTGTATGCCTTAAATTTCTTGTTTTAAAACATTATATATCTTTACTCTTTTCATCACAGACTAACATTGTTGATAAAATACATACAGTGTTTATTTTTTTAGAGAATACCCTTAGTGGAGAATCACAAGTCTTGCACTGAACCTTTAGCTTACAGTTAAAGATACTACTTAAAAAAAATGGCCTTCCAAAAATTCAGAAAGCATTGACCTTTCTATTTTTTTTTAATATTTTTAAAATTTGAGACATGTTCCATCAAATCAAAATGATATGGTTGAAATGTTATGTGATTTTTAGTACAGTTTGAACAGGAAAAATATACTCAGTGAAACATTCACTTTGTGTGCTTGTACAACATGTGCTGGAAACAGTGACATTTGTCTCAAAGGTCTGAACATGGCCTATGTCCATGTCATGGTTTCAGCTGGGATAAAATAAATATTCTTCTTAGTATCTGGTACAGGGTTGTGGCTTGAATTTAGTATAAGAATAATGCTGATAACACATTGATGTTTTAGTGAATGCTCAGTGCTGACTCTAAGCCAAGGACTTTTATATTACCCATACTCTGCCAGCAGGCAGGTGCTCAAGAAACCAGGATGGAGCACATCCAGGACCCAAACTGGCCAAAGGGATATTCCATATCACAGAGCACCATGCTCAGTACACAAACTGGGGCCACTCACTGCTGTGGGACAGACTGGGCATCGGTCAGTAGGTGATGAGAAATCGTGTATCACTTGCATTTCTTGGGTTTTATTCCTCTGTCTCTCTTCCCTTTTCATTACAACTACTAATATTTTTGTCACTATAATAATAATAATAATAACAACAATAATTATTATAATTATAATTATAATTATAATTATAATTATAATTATAGTTATAATTATCATAATTAATGTTTTTAGTTGCATTTTATTTTGCTTGGTTTCAATTCTTAAATTGTTCTTATCTCAACCCTCAAAGTTTAATTTTTTTCTTTCAAATCTTATTTCCTCCAGCGGGGCCAGTGAGAAAATGAGCAGCATGAAGTGTGCTAGTTAGTTTCTGGTTGAGGTTTGACTATGACAGTAGGTGAAGGTCCGTGTTTATTTCTTTTCCTTCTTCTGCAAAATACTTTTGCAAATATTTAACAGGCTCTCAAACTAGCAGTATTCAAGTCACAGAAGCCTTTATTGTGCCAAAGGAATAAGTAGAGAAGTCTAAATAAAGTTGTTCAGATTTCATGTCAGATTTGTACTGTGTTTCTCTTCTGAACAGTAATTATTTCAGTAATTGTTTTAAACACTGTAGTGTCACTTAGATAAATTGAAATATTTTGAATAATCACCATATGATACTAGATCACTTTATTTTAAGACTGGTCCTGTTCCCAGTTCCTATAATAACAATGCCTCATTGGCAGATTACTTTGGATATGTCCACACTAGGAAGCTGAACCAAGAATCTGCAGCTGCTATGATTAAATATATACACATCTGTTGTGATTTTTCTACCCAAATCTTTTCCCTTGCTCACATGTACTCTCCCTGTTTTGGTTACTATTGTGTAATTGCTTTACATTGGAAGCTAAAGAGAAATTCCAAAAGAGATTTCTGATGGAAAGGGATAAATGGATTTCCTGAAAATCTTCAGCAATTCTGTAGAAATAATTTATCTTGTTAACATGAAGTCTAGGGTAGACCATCTTTCCATGTTTCCCAGAACAAATTTCAAAGCAATGTTCCAAGGTTCCTGAAATGGTTTTAGCAAAATAACAACTTCTGGTTTTCCACATCATCCACAGCAAAGAAGTCTAATAGCTCATGGAGTCACTGAATCAATCTTCACGAGTTCATTCCCTTAAGTTCCATTTGGATAGCTTTAGAGTAAGGCTTTTATCAGGCAGGAGGTTGCTCCTGGCCTTGGACCTCTACATTTTAAGGCCAAATTACTATAGGGAGAAGAGGCATAAGCTTGATAACTCAGTGCCTCCAGCACACTTAGAACTTTGCCTGCCCGCATCACACCACATGCAACCATTTCTCATATACAACCAAATTCAATCCTGGTAACAGCTCCTCATCCTAAGATACCTTAGATTACTTTCAAGTTAGTGTTGTATTTTTTCCAGCCATAACATCCACTTTATCTCTTTCAAGTGTAAACAAAACTGTGTCTGGTCTTTTGCCTATTTAATCAAAGCAGTTTTTCCTTCTTTTCTTCCGAGTCTTACTAAATTATCTCAAATGACCTGCAAGGTTGTTGCTATCTCCAGACTGGATCAGAGAATGTAGACATTGCACAACAATCTACTTTAATCCCATTACAGCCATGTCACTCCTAGGCCTTCATTGTAATTAGACAATTAGATACCAGTGGCTTTCTAATGGATTTAATACAAGGCATTAGCTCATGAAAATTCTGCAGTGTTAGCTGCTTGCCTTTTCGTTATAATGAGAAATGAAACACTGTCATGGGAATCTGTTAATTTAATAGCTTCCATAACAATGTTAGGAGTGGTAGTGGAAGAAATTAAACATGATTTGCTGCTGAGGCTAACCTGCTCCACGAGTTGGCCTTATGGCTATTTGGAGAAGCGTTTTAGCTATTACATAAGCAAAGGTGATTGATCAAACTTTAAAATAAATGTGGCTTTTTGCATCCCCAAGGAAAGTGAGCAGCTAAATGTTGTCACATTTAGAATTAGTTAGTAGTTTAGGAGTGATGGAAATAAAGGGGAGGTGTTTTGTTATGGCCTCTGAAAATAGTAGCTAGAGTTTAACTTATGAGGAGGAGATGAGGATTGGTGGCATCTTACATCTGTGTGCAAGTCAATCCTATTTTGTCACAACAGTCACACTTGCAAAAGACCGAAGGTGGTGTGAACTTTCCTCAGCACTTTCATTGGTTCAAGCTTAAATATCTCACATCTTGTGTGTGAGACACCTGAGCTCTCCAGCTCTTAAAACATCTTAAACAGTCAACCAGACAATTGATTAATTAACAGTAAAATATTTACCTTAAAAAAAATCCTAATTATGATCTTATTTGCCATGCCATGTATCAGGGAACAAATGGGCTCAGAGTGGGTAGTGGGTAAAATCTTCCAAATGTAGTAATGGCTATTCACTGGCCTTTTATTTTTTCATGAGACAGGTGGGCAGATGTGTACCACAGTAGAACCAGTACTCATTTTTCACTCTTGTTGGCAGATGGAGAGGAGCCAAGGACTGAGTATGCCTCTAAGACTTTATTACCTAATATTTCCTTTTGCCTGCTCCCTGTCAGGCAGCTGTGAGATTCCCTGGATGGCTGATACGTGTGAGCTTGTATGGCTGTGGTCATGACCACAGACATTTTGTGCATAAAGGCTTTCATACTCTAATCCTGTCTCTTGAGTGTTCTTCACAGGCTTTTAAAAGAAAAAGGATGATTTAATGTATATTAACATCTGAACCCAATTAGCTAAGCTAATGAGAAAGGTAAACAAACAAGATGTCCAAGAATTCACACCTTCTCTGGATCTACAAAGCTCTGAGATTTGATGAAACACTGAGATTTCCCCATGATCTAAAAGTGAGTGGTAACTAGGCAGATTATTTTAAAGGCAGGCATATTGACTCAAATCTTTGAATCTTTGTGCTATGTTTTGCAGATATTACTGCCTTGTTGTTTACTTTGCTACAAGGATTTCGCCAGCATCCACTGCGTTAAAAAATGGAATTTTCTGGCTCCCCTGGCCAGTTTCACAATTTACAATTTTGAGGAAATTGTACTGTTCCAAGGAGGAATTTTTTTTTCCTTCTCTTTTTTTTTAAGTCTTTTCAACTCTAGCATATAAATTCTGGTAGACAACATCCCAAATCTTTGCTTTGATAATACAAAAATCCTATAATATCAACAATTTCAGATTTAAAAATATGTGTGTATACATATATTAGTGTATAAACACAGTGTGTTAAAATTAAGATTAACATTTAATCTAAATGTCAAATGAAATGAAACAGGATGATTCATTTGAAATGAAATGTTTTGGCATAATCAGACTGAAACAAGAAAGATGAAATGATTAATTTTGACACTTTCCTGTGGAAAATTTCTTCAAAATTGAAATGTTCATGTAGAACAACTAGATTTCAACAAAACCGAATTTTTGGAGTTGTACCATGTTCTGCTGAAACATTTTTGGGCAGCTGTAGGTGGAGCCTGTCTCTATGTGTATCTCTGTTTATAAACTTACCTTTCAGCGAGATGAAAGCTATCAGGCATGTTAATTCCACCATTCACTTTGGAAACTGTTCATGAATTATGCAACTTCATCTGAAGCCAGAGTCACACTGTGACAAGACAGGGTCAGAACACAGCATGAAATATTTTGATATGTGTCCTCCACTAACGAGACTCCCACACAGAACTAGCATAAACATCCTCCACCTAGAATGATATCAGTATTAGGATTTTTTCCTCCAGGAAGTATTTGGGCATCAAATGTGCCTGAGCACATCATTGAAAAGGAGAATTTGGGAGTTATGGCATATCCTAAAAGCTTTACTAGAGCATTTATTTAGTAAAATCAAACATGGAAGTC
Source organism: Cettia cetti (assembly GCA_013401135.1). Taxonomy (NCBI): domain Eukaryota; kingdom Metazoa; phylum Chordata; class Aves; order Passeriformes; family Sylviidae; genus Cettia; species Cettia cetti. Next base: position 5,290 of record VZUI01084247.1, on the reverse strand, counting down.
TTCTGTATAGTGATTTATCAGCAATTTAATTTCATAATATGGATGATCACTGGTGATGATTCTCATTGTGGCATTTAGTTTGCACTGCTACACGAAAGGATAGCATTTTAAAAATATAAACCCACCAAGATATGAAAGACATTGCAGGAATGGCTTTATTTCCTAAGTCAGACAAAAATCACGCTTGTAAGCTACAAAAATAAACATGAAGCATGTATGTGGATCATATAAATCTGTGCCCATGTTAAAGATGACAAATCCTAGCAGCAGGAGAAGCTGTAGCCTAGATGTTATTTGGCACCATGATCCACAACCCTGTGGCACAAGGGTGGCTGCTGGGATGGGACATGGACCCAACTAGCCAAGGGGCAGTGCAGAGCAGGGTGCTGTGGTCCTGATTGTGGGTTCTGCAAGGCAGGGAAGATGCACTGCCTGGGAAGAAGGGACTCTGGAGGGCTGCTGGGGACACAGGCTCTCCTTCAGAGAGGGTGTGAGTGTGCATGGGTGCATGTGTGTGCAAGCAGTACCACCTGGGACTAGTGGAAGATGGGCTTTAGAAATTCATAAGTGTTTATTAACGGTTTGCATGTCTAGCATTGTGGTTTATCTGCTGAATTACATTGATCCTGAATGTGCAGTGTACTGATTGCTTGTTAAGTACGTGCCATTAATAATTCAAAAAACTGCTTTGGTTTAAATTACATGAGCAGATTTTGCCTGTGACAGATATAAATTGGATAGTTCGAATCTAGACAACAGCTTTGAGACACAGTTTAAAATTTCCTGTACTTTCATTTATCCTTAAAACCACCAATGTTTGATTCAACTCTTCAATTTAATTATATTACTATGTGGCTGTATTATTGAACAGCTTATTCCTTGACTGAAGTTCAAGAGTTATATTCTGCAGCTTATATGTATTGTTTCCACATCAACTAAAATCTTGAAATTGTGATTTTGAATACCATTTTATTTATAATGGATTCTGAGAGAAACCAAACCTTCCTTTTTTTAACAGCGAATTTTAATATACTGTTATTTTTCCTGACTTAGGATGTTTTAAATTTTTATTCTGTAAATTTATTCTCTGCATTCATTCTCCAAGGTTTCTGTCCCTGCACTATTAAAATAAAATTTAAAAAAAGATACAAAAAAAGTAAAAAAGAAAGGAGGCCTTTTTATCTAAACAAGTTATATATTTTTTTAATTAAAAAAAGTCTTCATATCAAGGTTCTTTTTGCTATTTTTGTATCTTGACAGAGATTATCAAAACTCTCATAGTAAGATTTAATATTTGCACACTGCAGTTGACATAACAAGACATGGAGTTCATGTGAATGGTATAAAACTCACAGAATCTTTTTTTTTTTTTTTTACTTTAGGTTCTTGTTTTGAAGATGAAAAAGCCCCAAATGAAAGCAAGACAATATCAGTTTATTGTTTATGGCATTTTATGGTCAAATAAATGCCCTCTAGCTTTCCGCACTATTCGCCAACAACTGTCAACATCGAAAATAATGTCACAATGTGGGTGAATCAAGTCCTATGAATAAATAATGAAATCTATTTTCATTTTAAATTCAGTGTCACTATAAAACAGAGACGACAACAACAAAACCCAGCAGCAATTTCTCTAAAGAGTAATAATAAAAATAAAAAATATTTATTCAGAAAGGTATAAAGCACATCAGGAAGTACTTAACAGGACTTGTAGAAGATGAATAGATGGGAATTTAGAATTATTCTAGGCACTAATGAGGCAGTAAGTGATTATGGAATGCCGTTATAGGACATGCAATGAACACACGCACGTGCAGCCTTCAGGTCAGGAAAGGAAGAACTGTTACTTCAGTTTATATATATTTTGGACAATGACCAGGGATTGGAGGATGAAGGTTGCTAGCTCTCCAACCACACTGGTCAAACTAGAAGTCCATCAAGTTTCTCCTCCCCAAGAGAGGAAAGTCAACAATAAGAGAAAGCTGCATAAACAATATTTTGTTTACATGAAAATGCATGAGAAACTTCATTACAAAAAATGTAAGCTAGCAGAAGGCTAAGAACAAAACAACAATGGAACTTATATGTGTCTTCACAAGGCACAAGTAAAATGCTATCTAGACTGAGTCAGCAATAGCACTTACTCTTCTGTGAACATTTATAACAAACAGTTTGAATCTTTATAATGGTGTAGGGAAAAAAAGGAACTACGTGGGGTTGATAAACTGCAAGTTGAAAACATAGCTGTAAAAGGTTCTGATGGACTTCCAAGTATGTTTTTCCAGGGACAACAATGGAAATAAGGAGCTGCAGGTAGAAAAGACATAACTGGGGAAAAAGAAATTGACTGGAAATACTGGTTTTTATCACTTGCCTAAGCATCCGCCAGAACCATATAGAATAACACTTAGTCCAATGTATGTATACATAATGAAACTCCTGTAGGTTTGTAATAGCATGCATTTCTGCTAACAGACAGTAAATAATCACTTGGTGATTCAACTCCATAAGCAGTTTTATCAAGGTTGTTTAAGCCTTTCTTGTTAAATAACTTTAGCTGTAATGAGTTTACTTTTCCAAAGTCCTTCAAAATATTTCCACTGATTTTGAGCCTCTACAGTGCAGCTCTATCAGCCCACCAATCAGTAAAGTAAAATAAACCTTTTTTTGGAAAGCCATGGAAATGAATATGAAATACAGAGTTCAGGTCTGTCTACAGCTCTTTGATGTTTGTTCATATTCATTGAAATATTGTTTTTCTAAAATGGCAGAGAAAGAAATTTTTTGCTGAGATGGACTAGAATACCTCAGAAAAATATAATAAGAACAGCTATGGGTTGTTTGGAAAACGTTTCAGTTCCAAATCATAAAACAATCAGAAATATTTTGTAGTGATGAACCTTTCTGAGCTGCAACAAGTTTATATGAATGTTTCGTATCAGAATGTGTCTCTAAATTTGACAGCTGTCTTAAAGTTTATTCTTTAAAATAAGAGTTTTATGAAATCTACCCTACCTCTTTTCATAGAAACCTCCTGATTTTGGTAATTGGGTTAACATTGTAGCAATGCAGAGTTTGTTTACAGCGGTCATGATCACGTCATTCTGAATGTACATCCACTGCAAGTGTATGGATCAACTGTCTTCCAGATTACATGTTTATTATGAATACCTTTTGGGATAAGGTCTTAAGAATTAGTCCTCATGATAACTTTTTTGATTTAGTACAGGGATAAAAAGTCTAGGTAAGAGTTTAGGTCTTGAGTCTTCATGTAGGGAGACGAGAAGTTCAAACTAGGATGACAGCACATGGCTTTATTTGGTGAGAAATTTATTTGATGATGGTGTATAGCAAGAAGGTGAAAGAGGGATAAATAAGAAATATGAGAGCTTGATATGAGCAAGTAAAATATTTTATTAAATTATGATAAATGCTTCTTGCTCAATGTTTTTATTTTCTTGAAAAGTTAAACATTTACAAATGTGTATTAAATCCCAGAAGTGTAATGGGTTTTCTCTTAATGGTATTAGGAGTTGATATTAAATACTAGAAGACTTAGTTTAAAATTGCTTTAATGCAGATACATACTTTTAAAGATAAGTTACAAAGATGGAAGAAGAAGCTGTTGATGAGGTACCTCTGGGGAGTCCCAAATTCCACGGAAAAAGGATTAGGTTCCAAATATGTAGCAAAAGCTCCAGCTGCTAGTAACAATGGTTTAAAAAACCCACTGTAGTAGATAGTTATTTTTGCATTTAGTGTACAGCAGTGAGAAAAGCAAATCTATGCCTTTGTGTATCTTTTCTTTGAAATGCTACCAATTTCTTAATGAAATCTTTGTATTATGTATTCCTAGAAAGCTTGAATCCTTAAAAGACAAGTGTGTTAAACAAGAAAGAAAAAAACAAAGAAAATAGAACTAATTTAATGTAGGGCTAAAAGTCAATAATACCTTGAAATGACATCAGGTATGAAGGTATGGGAAACATTATTCAATATAAATTTGAGAATTACTTAAACCTCAGGGTTTTTTTGAAATGCTTAGAAGTGAAAGAAGAAATAGATGTCAATTAATGGGATAATAGTGCAAAACAATTTACTTCTCATTTGATATTGGCAACATTCACCATCAGGAATTGAAGAAATGACATCTAAAACACATACCAAAGATGACATATGAACCTTCTGAAAAGAAGATAAGGAATGTATAGTACTCTGATACAGCAGCTTTTATTCAGTGTATGTACCACAACACATTCTCACAGCAAAATGCATGTTTCTTTTAAGTGACTGAAAGGGATGTTTAGCACTTGAACACTGAAAAGATTCTAATATCTGCCATAGTAACCCTCAAAATGTTCTCTAGCTATTGTGATGGAAACTGAAGACACACATGAAGGAGACCCAAGAAAATTCCAAGATTAGCAGTTCCATGAAATACAGAAGAACACAGCTAAAAATGCAGCCCTTTTATCCAAATCATAGTGAGAGCAGAAGGGAGGACAGAAGCAACCTAGAAAAACAGCCTGAAGGCAGTAAATAGAGAATATGTAAATTAATTTTAAAACAACACAGTCTATTTTATTTATTTTACTTTTAAAAAGCTATGTTAGACAATATTAGATAATAATGATAAAAGAAAAAGGCAATTTGCTGAGCAGCAAGGTTTAGTGGGGTTATCTTGCACTTGGAAAGCTGCTCTAATTCTGCTGTATGAGATTTATTCTGGTCACTGGTAGGGTTCAATACAATTATGGAAGTTTCTATAAACTTAAACCATTCTTGTTATTAAATTCTCATCATTAAATCAGTCCTGGTCTGGGTTTTAATAAACTTAAAAAAAACCCCAAAACACCAAGCAGAATATTTATTGCAAAGTGTTAAATATGTCACACTTGTTTTCTATGTTCATATGAAATCATCAGGCACGGTTCAGACAATGAGGCTCTGATTGCATGGCAGCTACCTTTGAACAGTATTCTATTCTTCTGTATTTTCACCTGATACCCTATTTATAATAAACTGTCGATCAAAATAAAAATAAAATACATTTTTTCCAAATTCTGTTTTGAATAAGGACAGAGTCTTGATCAAGGAAGAGTAACTATGGTCTTCCATAAATCATAATACATTAAATGCCTTAAAAATCTTCAGCATCGGCTTATTAACAGACCCTTTGTTTATATTGGTCATTGGCACTTTGCCAAATTTGTAAACCAACCTTCCTTCCTTCCTTCCTTCCTTCCTTCCTTCCTTCCTTCCTTCCTTCCTTCCTTCCTTCCTTCCTTCC
>VZUI01084240.1:0-23703 GCA_013401135.1 Cettia cetti | reverse complement strand
ATAGATATAGATATAGATATAGATATAGATATAGATATAGATATAGATATATAGATATAGATATAGATATAGATATATACATATGTATACTTTTATACATGCAATTGAGGTTTGCTTAATTCTGTGTTCAAATAGAAAGGATGATACCTTGCAGTGCAGACCTTGACATAGGAAAAAAAAAAGGGAATTTTTAATAAATTAATATTGCAACTCCAGTAGGCATAAAACCCATTGTTTCATGATTTTCTCTCCTATTAATTCTGCAATTCCTTGTTTGGCACCAAAATTCTGAAAGCAAAAATGCTCCAAAGCTGTTACGCAGAGCACAAAAGCTCACAGTTCTTACAGGGACACAGAGTCTTCTGCAATCTCTTCACTTCTCACCCAATCCACAAAACTTGTCCCAGCACTGTTATGCTGTGGACAGATGGATGTTTATATAAAAGACCTTGTGCCTGAATAAAATTCCATTTTGGCGTTATATAAAAACAGCAATTACTGGAAAATGGAACTTTTTAATTAAACGTATTCGAAGAAAGTAGGGATTAATGACTTTAAAGTAGGGAGTATTTAATGCTTGCAGTCATAGATCATCCACTAGTGAAGCTGTATTATCAGCATCAGGCAACGATGCTTTTAAGTATCAATGGTGTGTGCATTAATAAGGCTTCAAATGTTTTCATCACAATATAATTAGCAACACTACTAATGTATACTATACCTACTATTAAAATAATGCCTTAATAATCTTAATTCACGGCAACATCTTCAAAATAAATAAGGATATACTTCAGATCAGGCTAGCTGTCCCTTGGCCCAGAGAAATGCAAATAAAGTACACATTGAAACTTTTAAGCAATGATGATGTGGTAGGGTATGGTTCCCCATAATTACACCAGAAAAATGTAATAACTGCCTATCTGATTAGTTAGTAGGAAGGAAATTATTGCTTTGCACTTCAATTAAATACAGGCAATAAAACATAGCCAAAATTATTTACTGGCTCTGAAATTGTGCTTGCACAGATCAGAGCCTGGGTAGTGCCCATCTTAAAAAATCAAGCTCTGACTGTGTACCTCACATGGATCAAATACTATGTGGTGAGAACAGAAACCCACGCACAGAAGTCAAAAAAGAGAAAAAAACGAAACACCAGCATTAGCTTTGTTTTTCTGTTAAGAATTTTATTCAGGTACAGCAAAATCAATACTTGTCCTCTGACTGTACACAGTGTACTTGAGCTGTTCTGTCAGGATCTATATAGAAACAGAGATGGAATTTTAGGTGGGTGGATATGATGATTGGGTGGAGGTAAAACACAATGGCATGTGTGGCCCCTGTTTCCCAGAACGACTGCATCTCGCAGTGCTGTGGGGACATCATGTAGGGACATTGTGTGGGGACACTGTGTAGGGACATTGTGTGGGGAAACTGGCACTGCCTCACACCATCCACTCACGAGTGCTCGTGGTCTGAGTGTCTGTGCTGTGAAAGCCATCCCCAGGGAAACACACAGGAAAGCACCATGACATGGTGCATCTGAATGGGGAGAGTCCAGTCTCTTCCCACCCACCTCATCCTGCAGCCCAGCGTAAACAGAAAGAAGAAGTACCAACAGTACCAACAAACTGAGGGCTCCTATATGTGTAGAAAAATCAGGATGTCCAATCTGCCTGGTCACTTAATAAATTAGATACCATATCATTCTGCTGTGTTGTAATACATACATGATGCTGTACCTCAGTTTGACCTCCCTGCACTAATCTTCTGAGACATGAGATGGGTAAAATCTGTGTTCCCTCTTTGTCCATGTCCAGAGAGACTTATGCCAAGAACTGAGCTAATAAGCAAATAGGAAAAAAACAACCTTCTTAACCCTTTCCCTGCTTCTGGTTTTCTCTCCCTGGTTTGTGAACCCATTTAAAGGCCCTGTGGAGTCTACCAGAATCATCACATGCTACTTGGGGTGGTGGCTGGCTGGTCCTGGTGTGTGCCTTGAAATATATGTGTTGAATTTCTGGGTTAGTTGTACATGTGAGATGGAAATGGAGAGAGCAATAACACACAATTGTTTCACAAAAGAAACCTGTCAAATTACTTAATCCACAGACTACTTAGATGAATAACTGAGCTGCCAGCTGAAAAGGAAATGTATTTTCTGGGAAGTCTTTCAAATGCATCCATTCATTTGAAGTTCTCAGTAAAAGCAATATTGAGAAAGGTCTTCTCTGTGTGTATCAGTGCCACCAATTGCACTGCAGCACTGCTCTCAAAGCTGTTAAAGTGTCTGACTAAGGTTGTGCTTCAGCAGCACAGCAGCCCTGGTGTTAAAGCTCCTGGGTATCAGTGATGCAGACAGCTGTGCTTGTAGAAATTAATTTGACCAGTTCAACATTTTTCAACAAAATTTGACAGATTACTTTTGTATCAGCATGCTTCATGGCATACAAGGGATCATCTGCCAGTTCCATTCCAGCATCAGATCAGGTATTGCCCGGCACAGATAACAAAGTCAGCCTCAGTTCCACAATGGATGCTCTGTTAATACAACAGATATACAGAAATATAATTTTGCTCTCATTTTAGCCATTCTAAATTTATATGGCTTGATGATACAATGCACAAGGATACATTGCCAATGGGTATGGAACCACTTATGGACACATTATAAAGTACAGTATTCCCAAATGAAGCAGGTGAGGCCCATTCTTCAGCCCTCAGGGAGGGTGCCAGTGCAGCACCTGTGTGCACAAAGCTCAGCCCTGCCTGCTCCCAGCAGAGGGTGGCCCCAATCACACTTACTAAAAACCACCCCCACCCAGGTTGCTCTGCAAATGGCACCAAGACAGTTTGGGAGACAGTGAGGTGGCACGGGATAAATGGAGAAAATGTGCCAACAGATCACCCGGGCAGACATTTACATGCCAGCTCTCAACTCAATGCCATAGGTCTGTCTCATTTACTAGTGGAAATGCAGGCAGGGAGCATCATCTACCCAGTGACAGCTACAGGTCTGGTGACTGGACTGTCCTCCTTGTTCTCCATAATGAAGAGGAACTGGACTAGTTGGACAGACTGACATTTCTGGATGACAAGCCAAAATCTGTGGTCTCTTGCAAATAGCACTGTTCATATATTACTGATGCATGTAGAGAGTGTGCAGTGGTCCCAGTGCTGCTGGGACAGTGCAACTGTTATTTCCAGAGTGGCCACAATGTCTTTAGAAGCTCACAAGACATGGCACTTGTCACTGGACACTGACCACAAGTACAACTAAAATTTGGCTTTTTAAACTTTTATATGAAAAAAAAAAATTACATCTTCTTACTTGAGCAAGGTAATGTGAATTTCAATTCTGGCACAAGGTTTGGGTATTTTGCCTACGCTACCACACCTATTTTCTTCAGGCAGTTCAGTGCTTTTAGAGAGCAAGGTGAGATTTTGAACTTTTTTTGCTAGTGTGAACACAGTAATGTATCCTCTATCTTCAAAACAGCTTTTTAATGTGTTCCAGCCAGGACTGAAAATATCACACAAGTCACAGAACAATCGTCAAATTCTCATTATCACCCCTAGCGTCAGGAGAAGTCAGTTTTATGGAGAAGGAGTTAGTGAGACCTCAAGATTCCTGTGCTGTTTTCTTTTTTTTTTTCTGCCATGAGAAAATAGCCTCTTGGTAGAGCATATAGCATCCAGAAAGACCTTTCAATAGTTCCCCAAACTACTCTGTGTCCCATCTATATAATAAGGAAACTAATAATTCCATAATTTGAAATGGGTACTCTGAGGATACTTTCTGCTCTTGCCAAACACCAGTTATGTCTCAGTGAAATTGAAGCCACTAGGCTCAGTTTGGCAGTAATTCAGTGATGTATAATGGCCCGTGATATACACTAAGTCAGACTGAGTTCTATTCAAATGCCTCATGCCCTTTAACACCATCTCTCTCTGAATGAATGATGCTTTTATGAGTATTTTTGAGGTGTTCTGACATTATAAGAACTGAAATTTTAAATAAACAATTACTTTTTATTGCATCTTAAAGGGACCTTTCTAATTTTTACAATCACTTTCCAGAATACTGTCTTATTCAACACTAAAAGAAGAGACACAAAATTCAGCTAAACTAGAATTTTTCAAGTCTTTGAAGATGGGACTGTATTTGCAGCTCTTATGTGTCATATCACACAAGGAAGCCATTTATCACCAAGCCAAACTTCTGCACAAATGCCTTTTGACTTCCACAGCCATTACCTTTTGCAGCACAGATTGCTAAGTGTAATTATTATCAATTAAATAAGTAACAATTAATTTACATTTCTTGTAGCAATTTATATTACAAGGCAAAAACTGTAACTTCCAATATTTAAGCAGTCTTGATGAAGAGAAATAAACACATATTTTCAGGGTTTGAAATGGGTTGGTTTATGCTAATACACCATATGACACTTCAGAGAGATGCACCAGCACTTCCCAGACTTCTAGAATAAGGGGATCTTTTTCCCTTATTTTAGTGTTCCTGTGTTTGGCAATGCAGAAATCCAATATCATATTTTGACTAATACATGTATTTTACAATAGTATCTGAACAACATAATTTCTCAGCTTTTGATCATATTTTCTAGGAAAGCATTCTCAGTACTATTATTGATCTGAAGATCAGCTAAAAGGTTCCAAATGTCTCTCACATGCTCTGGTGAACACAAAAGATTCTTAGCAAGTGTCTGCAGTGTCTAAACCATCTAAACACAGTCAGTCTGTGGCTGTATCCTGGTGACTATGTCCAAGCCCCAACTTTGCATGTACTCAACTCATGGCATCCACATACATTTTAAAAATTCGTGTTTCTTGTTCTCTGCATAATAGGAACCATGCTTGTGGTTCCTATAGTTAAATAGCAGTTCCTGTCTGAACTAGACTCCAGAGTAGATTATATTAAGCTCTACAAACTTCCCTACTTCTAAAAATGGCAAATAAAAAAGCAAATCTCTGAGGTCTATGAAGCAACATCATTTTTTCTTCCCTCTCCTGGCTGCAGATTTGTAAGCACCCAGATTTTTGTTTTCATAGCTTTCTGAAACAATTTTCTTTTTCCAAATCTATTTCAACACACAGCCCCATGTGTCTATTACCCATTCCCCTTCTGATATTTGGTTCAGCAGATGGTGCAAATGAACTGGCATATACAGTATTTGGTTAATCCTATGCTCCTCTGAATTGCTGTTTTGAGACTAATGCAGATACTTTATTATTGTGAATTGTCTGCATTATGTCCTTGTCTATACTGTTTGATTTATCTTGTTCTTTCTGAGTGGGTTCATTCTGGAAGGTGCTGCTGAAGAATCATACAACTTGAAGTGCCCCTTAGTTAGCTCCAATGAAAGGTGGAAACTCTTGCTAAGAAATTTCCTGGTCTATGAAATGGCACACAGAGACAGAGACTTCCAATCATTAAAAACCTTCTGAAATTGAATGGGAAAAGTATGAGATCATTATGGCATGAGTCAATTGATCAAGAAGTGAGGATAAATTAGTCCACAGACACCACTGACCAGTAAATGTTTAGCAGGAATATGCTCTTTCAGATCACTTGTTTTTAAGCTCTTAATTAGTTTTGCAGACTGCAAAAGAACCCTAATCTGTGTATTCTGGGAAGCAATATGGTATGTGTACCTCAAAGTGGCACCATACCATGTGTAGAGTGTGGAGAATATAAAAAATTATGGCAACATTTTCATGTTCTCAGCCCTTCATTAATCTGAGGCTAACTGGAGAAATGAGTTAAACTTTTCTTCTGAAAAGACTGCAAGTACTTGTATCCAGCCTGTGATTGAATGGTCCATCATCTGTTGAATAAACTGCTATTTGGAAAAAAACACAATTCAGAGACATTAGTACTCATAGACTGTTTTCTCCTCCTTTCCCCTCTCTCCTGGAAAGCAAGGTGGAAGGTTTAGGAAGGGACAGGATCCAAAGGACACTGCACTAAGGCTGCTGTTTCTCTTGGTGGCAATGCCAGCTAAAGCAGCACCATGCTGTCCCACTGCTGTGCAAGCACTGCTATTTGTGTGGCTGTATAGCAAAACAGCTGGGGGAAGAGATCTGTCCAAAAAACAACTAAGGAAATAGGCAGCATGTGGGCAGAAATGTGTGGCTGAAACTTATGATGTGGGACCAATGCTGCTTAAGAAATGGTACAGACAGACAATCCATATGTGGGTTTTTAAAAGCAATTGGAGAAAGTTTTCTGCTTGGTGATAGACAAAGGCATTTTCAGGATTGTGTTCTGAGCCATTCTTGCTGGCTTCTTTAAGGAAAACAATCTTATTTTAGCTCTTATTACTGCTGATTATCTCAGATCCCCAGAAAGGGTCATTCTAGAACAGAGGATTATATTACAGTGGAGGCTTGTGGCTCTCAGATCCAGACTTGGATGAGCTCTTGGGGATCACCCTTAAACACCCATGAGTAAGATGACATAACAGCTGGGTACCAAATCTCTTTGGCCAGTAACTAAGGGAGGTAACAATAGAAAAACTACACTTACTTCTATATTGCATTTAAATTACTTTTTATCTGTACATGAGTCTTTTTGGTTTTCCCAGTAGCCAAGTATGGTGAAGAGGAAAAAGTGGTATTTAGAACCCTTTTCCTGATGGAAATGCAAATAACAGTCATTTAACTGTCAGGCTGACCCAAAGCAGTTTTTCTGCTTTTGTTACAGAAGCTGTCCTCTGATCCTGGCAGAGTAGTAACACTGGGTATTCACCTTCATCTAGGGTTTGGCATTAGAGTACCATGTAAAGAACTAGGGACATGCAAAAACACCATGGTTGCTCAGCCATTTAAGATTCAAAAGAGTGTTTCAGACTATTCCCTGAGCTTTGATACTCTACAAGCTCATAGTCTGTATTCAGAATTTAACACACCACTGGGTTCATGCCAGGACAGAATGAGGCTGCACCTGGGCACAGATAAGGTTAAATCTCTGCTTTTCATGGCTTTACTTTTCATGCTGAAAGTTTGTAACCTCAGGTTTCCCCCCTACTTGTTTAGCACCAAGAAGGCAAATTAAAGCAGGCTGGCCATGGCTGGGGCATGGGCATACCTGAGGACACACAAGTGTCTCCCAGTCACTGGGTGTTACTGCCTGCACAACACTGCGTCCAGTCCAGAGAGGATCAATCCCTGTGCCAATACCACTGACCCGTGGAGTAACAGGCTTGCACAGCCCCTAATGTCTGGTAGAGGAAAATCCATCTTCTGGGAATGACTGTGCCCAAGGACTCCTGGGGGAATTCTTGGAACCTTTCCTAAGGAAAAAAGGTCAGCTTGTGTGCCAGGGCAGGCAGCACCCAGCTGACCCAGCCCTGTGGAGCACAGGGGGCAGCAGGCAGGGCCACAGTGCTGCCTCACTCCACCTGCACAGCAGGGCTCTCAGCCAGGAAGGCAACCGTGGGTTTGTTATGAGATGTGTAAGGGGTCTAATTCAAATATTCAGAGAAGAACCTAAATTACAAATACACCCTACCATTTTATATGGGAAGATCAGGCAACTCTCTCTGCTGCTCACAAAAGAAAAAAATATATAGAAACTTGTCATGGTCTCTAGGCAAGAGTTTGAGCCACATAAAAGCCTAGCTGTAAAAAGAAGCACTATCTTTTTTCCCCTCTTATTGACTGCAAAATAGCCCAAGGTCACCAAATAAGCAAATGAAGGCTCAAAATACCAACTCCATGTGCAGGCTTGAAACAAAAGTTAAAATTATATCAAATCAACAATTACTCATTCCCATGGTGCTCCACCTGCCCTCATTAGGTTATAAAGAACAAATGTCAGAGATAACATTCAGGAAAAAGGTGTTCTTCTGATAAGGAAAATAGCTTTGTAGCAGTTCCTTTGGGGGGAAATAAATAGTCTTCCTTCCCTCCTTTTAAAAACAGACCAGCTGATCCATTACCAGATTTGTACAAACTTTCACACAACAATGTCCTTAAACTGCTGTGTCTTGGTAAAAAAAAGTCATAAGGTCCCAAGATTATTAACTCAGTGATTTCCAGATAAGACTTGCAGTTTACATGTACAAATATCTTCTTCCTAATTGCAAGTACTGCAAAGTCTTGCTTGGAGTTTGAAAGTCAAGCTTTCAAAGAAGTGTTTCAAGAAGTGTTTCTTCTGTTTCATGTATCAACACTGCACTTGGCCCTTAACAGTTCTGCTGTAAAATATGACTCAGGAAGGAAGAACCTCTCTCCTCTCTAATCTGTACAAGTTGCCTGACTTTGCAGCACAAACAGAAGACATCAAAAGGTCAAAAGGTAAATTCTTACTTCACTCAGATGGACATGCAAAGACCAGAGGTATTCAAGAAGGAGCTGTTAATTTAATTTTTTTTCAGTTTTAGCCCCATTTTGTGTACCCAGATATACATTTCCAAGTGCTATAGGTTCTCCATGGCATTCAGGAGTTGTCCTTACAACCTGGACTGTGTTCTGTTGAACACATTCTGACCAGCTCCTCACTCTGCTGCTTCGCTGCTACATGCCTGCCTTCAGTCCAGGCAGCAGGCCTCTTCCAGAGAGACAAGTTTTCTTTCACTTCTAGAAGTGTATATGGGAGTGGAGCAAAAAGAGAATATCATTCCTCCTGCTAGCTGACAGGGAAAATTGTTATTACCTACTGTGATCCTAGTACACAGGAGAACAATAGTAACATTTTCCTGTGACAGAAATAAGATACACACAAGCATGTGTTTCTGTTAATACAGAAGAAATAGTTGAATGAAATGGTGATAATGGTATCAGGAAAAAAAATAGGAGAGCTGGTCTTAAAGCTTATTCTTGATCTGTGACCTCAGTTGTAGTACTAAATCAAATACTAGAAAAAATGGGATCCCAAAGTACCTACATTTAAGCATTCAACTCCAAGAGTATGAGCCACAAAAGTCCTGTGTTTCACTTGCCTTGGTTGAGGTGAGCCTGGTACATACCCAAACAATTCAGAATTCGAAAAACATCATGTTTAAGACTGTTAAGACATAGCAATTCTAGTAAATGAAATGTGCCAGCACTGTTCTCTGGCAGTGAGGCCAACTGGCAGATACTGTTCTACCTTCATAAGTTAAGCCTTCTTATGCACCAAGACAGGAGACTACCTACAAATTCCCTTCCAGCAGTGGGCTGACTATCATGCCAACTGCTGAACTGTGCCCAGGAATTCTTTGAGAGTGAGCAAAGTAGGCAAGAACAGCTCAAAAAGAGAACAGACAGTGCATTCAGATACCCAAGAACATCACTAGATGCTGTTTAATATACAAAGATGAACATAACCTGAGGTATTGAAACGGTAAATGAGCTCAAAGTCTGACAGACATGGATGGCTTAAGCACACAGAAGTTTTTTATACAGAAGAGCAACCACTAGCATGTTCACTCCAACCTGCTGTTCAGCCACTCTTCAATTAATAAAAAAAATGAATCCTGAGAGCAGACTGGAGAAGATAAGTCCTTGTTTTTATTTGGCCATGCTCTCCAGCAGCTGAAACAATCCGGCTCCCTTTTTGACCCATGGAGCCATGTCCTCCTGGTTGCATCATGGCCCTGCTTCAATAAGTTGCTCACAGCACCCACTATTTTTTTTTTTAGCCTGTTTGTGCAGGCTAAATGCACATGAGGCATTCAACTCCCTCAGATTAAGTAGGATGTTGACCCATATTTCAAGATATTGGGGCAAGGGTTCTGGAATACCAGATACAGCCAGGCATCTCCTCCCACCTCCTGTGCTTTGCTGTAAAAATAAACAACACAGTGGCTGGCTGAAACCAGGATGGCACAGATGCCTGTGGTGTCCCAAGCAATGGAATCCAAAAAGATAAGCCTCTGACTGAAGGCTGTAGTGAAGCCACTATGGTCTGCCTGTGGCTTTACGTCCTTCTAAGCATCCACAGCTCCTCAGCCGTGTAATGAATATAATAGCTTTTACAAAAATATTGCTAGAATAAAATAAAATAAATAAAATAAAAAAGCAAAACCATCAGATACTATGATGATGGGGGTTCAGATAGATCTAGATTTTCAGAGTCCACAGAAAATGAGAAGGCATAACAAAATTCATTATATGAAATGGCTTTACTATGCTAGAACTTTCAGGCACATTTTCAATGATGACATGGACATATACTTTAGCAAATGTACACGGATGAACCTTTTTCCCCTCTCCGTAATTATTTCTATTTTATAATAGTGGCAAAAGCCTGCAGGCAATGCATTTTCTTGTATTTTTGGATGGCTGAAGTCATCTGGTTTTCCTGATGCTATGCTATTTATTCAAGGTGTTTAAGACTGATAACCAAGCACAGATGCACTCGCTAGACTTTCCCATTCCTGCAGTAACACATTGCCTAAAATGGCCAACAAATATAGGGGTCGGTTTTTTTAAATAAATTGAGGAAAACACAAAATTTTATATTCATATAAAAATATCTGTATAATAAGCAAAAACCCAAAACTCACCACAGATTAACCCCTTCGGGGTTTTAAGTTTTTTGAGCGCTCCCGAGTGGGAAGTCAAATTGTTCATCACCAAGGGTTTTCTGCACAATCAAAAATCCTATGATATTCTAGATTCATAAAACACAGAAAGTTGAATGTCATTAAATGGATGATTCTAGCAGCCCTTCCAGAAAGGAATAAAGTAGCTAACGAGAACTGCCCCATCTGCCTTATTGCTAAGGCACAGACCATCTTTAAGCTAGATTGCAAGGCCAAATGGCTGTTTCCACCTTTGTATACATCACCTTCCATGATTACACGTATAGATGATAGCTTTTTGGACTGCATCTATAATTTACCTCAGACACTGTTTCAAGAACTTTATTCCAGTCTTACTAGTACGAAGCTGAGCAAAGATGAACTGTATTAATTGTTTGGAAAAGCATACGTTTATGTACCAAAAAGAAATGAGTGTGAGCAAAATGTAAGCAGATCACCTTTTAAAAGCTTTGTCAAAGCAAGCTTGAGGAATATAAAATGCATATACTTCTTTATGTTTTTCCCCTGTTTTGATCTGATTTTTTTTATAACTTGGTATAATTCCACTGAAATCAACAACCCTTTTGCAGCTGATATCCTTTGAAGTTCTTTCTAATCTAATTTTTGTTCAGAAAGAAACCAAGGAAAAAAATGAATAAAACTTTGAACAATGAAATCAAACACTGGAAGCTAAAAATGTTAGCTCCCTTTGGGTTCCCTTGAGAATATAAATTAGGGGTAAAAGCTGGCATGATACATCCGTCTTGAGAAGTAGTAAGCAATGACAACTTCTACTTACACAAAGGCATTATCAAGGACCAGTAACAGCCTTCATAGCAGGTATCAAAAAAAGCTGCTTTCCTCTTTAATTTCACTTAAAGGAAAAGGCAAGAAAAAAGCCTAAAATATCATTCCAAACCAATCAGCATTAAAATGGTTTATATTATGACACTTTCAATGATTTCTTTGGTATTCTTTGCTCTTTTAAGGAAGTGGTCTTCAGCAGAATTTGATGCAAGAAATGTGGGAGGACAGTGTAAGCAGAAAAGTGAGAGCATCTTCATAGACAGCATCCTTCTCAAGTCCCTTGGGGGCCTACAGAGCTTTGGTTTATGTGGGTACATTTTGTTTCTGCTGTTTCCTCTTGCTTCATGTATTTCTAATCTCTGCTCTAGTAGTCAATGAAAAAGACAGCTCTTGAACCTCTGTGGTGGTTTTTTGGTCTATAAGGAAGGCAGCCTTTTCCTTTTAAACAGGGTTTGTACTCAGAAGAGCCTTTGACTGGGCCCTGTGTTCTCAGCAGAACTGGGCTGATTAGCAGAGGCTTTGGAGCCAGCCTTGGAGGTCAGACCATGACAGTGTCCACATGTCCTTTGCTGCTGTGATTAATCTGATGGTGTTCATACCTTGTATTTCTACAGGTAATGAAATAGGTAACTACCACAGGAGAAGCTTTGCACCCACTTAAGTCACCCTGGAGAAAGGTCACTGCTTTCCAAGATGTTATTCCAGTTTGTATATGTTTGTGATTGAAAGCAGAAGTTTTCTTTATCATTTATTATAGCAAAAGAAATCTTACTTAGGTTGTAAAGCGGCCCAGAGTAGGAATCTAAATCTTAGAATAAAGCTAAAGGAATCAAGCTATCCTTATATTAAACTAGAGAGAATTGAAAGAAACTGAGAAATAAAGAGACTATATGGCCTTCATAATACAATTGGACACAAAGAAGGTGCCCAAAAGAAACAAAAACTCTAATGAATATGGTATTTGGTGATAACACTGAAAAACTTCAAGAATATATGTTTTGCTCTGAGTAATTTGTTGTTCTCCTTACACTGTTAACTTATCATAAAGAGCAACCTGTATTTCATGTTCTGGTTTTTACTACAATTATTTTAGTAAAATTAATTCATTTTTAAAATTAAATTTTTCAAGAGCACTTAGCAATAGACTATATGATATACTGTCCTTTGTATGGCTGAAAATCCCATCTCACACACTGCTAAAGAAAATCAGTAAGGTATCCACTAGAATACCACCATGATGTTGGGATAGTTATAAAATACAGACTTGCTATTAAGTAGACTATAATATTTCAAATGATACCATAGCTCTAATATACCTCATCAAAAGTTAATCAGTGAAAAGGTCTGGTGTAATGTTTAGAAGATGGAAATTTACTTTCTTCCTTTGCATATCACTATTAAAAGATTATTCCTTTTTATATTTCATCACTTGGATTGCAAAGTCTCTAGAAAGAAACCTTTGCTGTCTTGTAGACATGGGACCTACCTTCCATTGTGGCATGCAGCAGTAATGCTGAAAAGCTGGACTAGTGAAGTCCCAGAATGAGACAAGGTCTGCTCCAGAGTACTGTGATCTCTGCCTAATTATCAACACCATTTTGTAAATGGTGTTGCTTGTGTTTTCTTTGAAGGTTTTGATCCAGCATTTATATGCTGCTTTTTAAATGAAATGTTACGAAATCTTAGCTAGGGAATACAGCTGTGGAGTTTTTGTCATGTGACTCATACTTACTTTATGTAAAACCATCTTATTGTGGATAGAAATGGTGCACAGTCCTTTAATTAAATCAGCTCTAAGTTTTGCCTGAATGAATAATAAAATGAGAAAATTCTCTGTCTTGCTATGAAAGCTCTATATTTTTTTGTATTTCTCCATTCTTTTCTTAAAGTCTTTCTTCAAATCAGATCCCCAAGTTAGTGATATTTGTTCCTTTGGGCTCACCTAAGAACTACAAACTGTGGTTAATCAAGCTAGTTTTCTTTTGTCATGAAATTTGAAAAGTAAAACAAAAAAGCAATAAAAATAACCATTTGTTGTTGCTGTTCATGAAGCATGACATTTTCATGGCTAAAACTGCCTAAAGGAATAGAGAAATTAATTTCAATAAATTGGATTTTATATGTATAGACTACCTCTGAACAAATGAAAAACTATGAGATGGCATTTGGATCAAAGAAGATATACCCATTGACTTTAATTTATGTTAAACTGGATCCTTGATTAACAAATGAGTAATCATGAGGCAGCAGCACAAAGTAGAAAAGGTAACACAAGATTAAGGAAGCAATTCAGAGTAGGGGGGAATATTTGACACAGCACAGTTCTCCAGCTGTGCAGAACTCAGCACTAGAAATGACACAACTCTACTGTCTCAATGTCCTCTGACCCCCTGTGCTCACACCAGTACAGGTTTGGTTCAGCACCTTTGCTCATTAGTGCTGTCTATAAATTATCCACATTACATCCCATGGGTCTACCTGAAGCAGGTAAACACAAAATCATGGGCTTCCATTTATGAATTTGATACACCTGTTGATATTCCTTTCATTTCAACAAAAGGTATGTTTAGAAATCAAAAGGAATGCACAGATCTACACAATCATGATGGACATTCATGTATTGATACATGTGTGCATACAGCAAGGAAAAATTTTACTGAAGTTTTCCAGTGAGAGAATAATGATAATTAATTGCAAAGTTAGTGAACAGTATGGTTCACAGGATACCTAGAGAAATGGGTGTGCCATTTATGTAGATACATATGTAGGTACAGATAGAATTTTCTTTTTCACTCAGAAGTAGTGAAAGAAATCAACCTTTTCTCTTTACGTTTGTTTTGTTTTCTATTCAAGTTTTGTAAATGATGGTAATCTGTTCTGAGCAAGTGTCTACTGGAAAATCTATGGTTGAAAGTCAGTGGTCACGCTAAAGAAATGAACACATTTAAAACATGTGAAACAATAATAGGTCAGACACAATCAGTATAATGTTCCAGATGCAAAAGAATAAAAGGGAAATTTACAGCTTTATGGAATCCTACTTAATCTGTAGGATTTCCCAGCTCTGGAATTCATAATTCCAGATGAATAGCAGACCTTAGGGTTGCCATAAGCTTTCCACAATAAATATTTTAAGTTCTAAAGCTCTTCCAAGAACAAAGCTTTGAACCACCAGCTTTGCATTAAAGCCTATTTCTTGACCGCTTCAGAGCGCTCACTCCTCCCTGCATAACAATTCATACCAAATACTGATGGATATTCAATATTAAACAACTAATTAAAATTTTTGCTGTTTTCATTGCTTTGAACAAGAAGCTGGTTTGGGCATTTTCAGGTCTTCATACAAATTATACCTCTGCAGGTCTCATTCCTAAACTTAATTAATAGTTATTATTATTTATGACTGTACTGCATACTAGTCCAAATTGGTCTTCTTAAAAGACAGCCTGTGGCTGTGTTCTTGGAACTTTATTCTTCATCTTTTTTCTTTTCTGCAATAACAGTATTAGTTCAAGTTTTGTAGCTTGTTTTTATACAGTGCTTTGTCTCTGTCTTTCGTTTTCTCCCTTTTACCCTTCTGACATTTTTAATTTTAAACTGCTCCAACCTAACTTCATTCTGATTTCTTACTCATGAATGCTTCAAGGACTCATATAGCTGATTATTATCCTTCCATTCTCATTAGTCCAGACCTTAATTTTATTTCAAAGGTCATATGGTCTCTATGTCCAGAGAGCACAATAACTGGCTTGTGTTCATACACACACATCTTTCTCCTTAACTGGTACTCATGAGTCTGGTAGTGCTCTGTGTGTGAAAACTGGCCATTACCATCTCCAGGATACTGGTAAAATCTGCCATTTCTGCTGAAATACCAATTTTTTCTCTTATGTCTGTTGTGTCTTTTTGTTCCCATTTCCCACTTTTCACTGACTTCTGAAATTTCTGATATTCACAGATACTAAAATCTGTTTCTGAGTCATTAGGAGCAGAATAGGACACTACTGCACCAGCTCACTGAACTCTCCAGTCTGGTTTAAAATTGTCATTTGATTTTTTAAAAAATGTTATTGGGTTTGCGCCATCTTTTTTTGTTTCTCATGTGCCACAATTTTCCCATTTAGCAAAATAGTTAGAAATCAAGGGATGAAAAGCACACCAGTATTATTTCTAACAATATGAATATTATCTTTCCAATCCATGTCCTATCCAGTGATTGCTTCAGATTCCATTTTTAGAAGTTCGTGTTTAATTCTCTACCTGCCCCATCTTCTGCAACTCTCCAATCCCTGTTCTTTCTGATATCTCATGCTTATGATGAATTAACTCGTGATATAAGGATTCTGTGATGTTCTGTCTTTATTAAAAAAGTGAAAAGCTAACATTTGACTATATGAGCTTTTGCAAATACATTTCTTCTCATTTATTATTCTGAAAGTAACATATAACACCATCCCTAAAGTGTTAGATGCATAAAAGAGAGGAACAGAAACTACTGTGATCATTGCTAAAATAAATGCTAAGAAATTACATTACCAGAAAACCTTGGCAGAATCAGCTAATTATAGTTGGCACAGATAGATTATGGATAACCAGCTACAGTAATCTGAATCCTTTTGTGAGAATCCTCTGGTTTTGGCTGTATTTTCCTTTGGAGAGCTACCCCAAGATCGATTGGTTTAAATTGAAAAAATCCATCATTTACAGGAATTAAGCCTACAAAATATTGTCTCTGCTTTAACCGTCTACAGCACAGAGGATTCTTAAAAATTTCGGCAGCTTTCATATAAAAGTCACCAAAATGTTTAAATTATCTAAACCCCCTCCTTTGAGTGCTTGAGAAGCCTTAATAGAACTTCTCATTCACATCCAGTAGGATACAGCATCTGAACACATCCTCTGTTTCCCTAGCACCTCCCATTCAGTGCACAGCACAAAGCTAAGGAAGTTCTTTTGTGTAGGGCTTCACTTGTAGCTACTGAAGACATGGAAACATGGCAGAAGCAGGGGACTGTAGAACAAGAAAGGATAGGCTTTAGAGTAGCCCAGTGCTGCTTTAACAAACTGTCCTTGTTCTCAAGCTTCACTGTGATACTCTGTCACGGAAAAAAGAATTTTCACTAGTGTGTTTCCAGAAACAACATCTAGTTTTTTCAAATACATAGTCAGCCTCAGACAACAGACTGCATCCAATAGAAAATAGTTTTGTTGTAAGTTTATAGGGCAAGATGAAGTCTCAAGTGGTCTGCAAAACCAGGCCCTTGCTTTCTCAGAAAGGGCACTTGCCCTTAGTTGTTCCTTCAGACTGTCCCCGTGCTCATCCATGTGCCCTAATGCCACATGCGCACACTGGAGCTGGTAGAAGACATGCAGCCATTCAGGCTTGCAGCTGAGATGGAATCAGACAGTCGTTTAGGTTGGGAAACACTTCTAAGACCATTGAGTCCAACCACTAACCCAGCACTGCAAGGCCAACACTAAACCATGTCTTTAAGCGCCACCTGCACAGGTCTTTAAAATACCTCCAGGAATTGTGACTTCCCTGGGCAGCAGAATGACACTGGGGAAGACCCTACAAGACAATGAGTAGCACTGGAGCACTTGCAACTGAGTGAGGGCTAGTTAGCCCATGCACTACCTGCACTGTCTGATAATGTCATTCGATGATGATGATGATGACACAACACAACTCACAAAGGTAAATGAGTTCATATTTCATGTGTGACTATAAATATAGCATTTCTTTTCCCCCAAGCACCTGACTCTGCATCCTTAACATGTATGCACGTAAAATTTCTCCTTCTTTACAGAAGATACACCAACAGCCATAAAATGTCGGCCAGATAGCTGCCACAAACTGTTATGAATTAGGAGCAAAATAGCTCCAAAATAATTTCAGCTCATATCTTTCCTGTGCTTGAAACCATACTTAGAAAACCAAATTTCCCTGCACATTAAAGGAGAGTGTTGCATGTGTGTCTATTTTGCATGTGGAAAAGCAAATTTTGGGTGTACATACAAATGGTTTTTGATTACAGTGTAAGTAGTGCCTTTAGAAAATTGTGCCCCATTAAATAATTCACATTATCCTCCCAGCAGAAGAAATCCAAAAGTGTCTAGTGAGGAACTAAATTAGTGAAAGTGAGGTCTTAGAAAATATTGTCCTCTGTGTAGCAATAGTAACACCTCATTATTGTCTTATGTAGAGAACAAACAAATTGGATAATTTCTGGCTCAGATAAGCAAGCCCTGGTTAACAGAGTCACACAGGATGTAAGGGGAAGTGGGAGTGTGCATTCCCCTGCCTAGATACCTCCTCCTGACGCAGAGCAGGAGCACTCTGCCATGCTAACTCTAACTTTGCAAGGAGCATGTGCAGCTTTAGCTCCATTAACATCAATAAACTGGCTACCAGAGCAGACCACAGTGTGGGGAGAATGCAACAGATATATGGGGAAGAGCTCTAAGAAATCACTCCAGCACAGCCAGCACAAGGACGCAGAGACAAGTTTTGAAAACCAGCTGGGCAAGATACAACTATCTTTCAATGCTTAGGCCAGGTAATCCTGCCTAATTGACAGTAGGGGCTGACTTTTTACTAATGTCAGAAATTTTAAGAGAATGAATAATTTTATAGATGGCAACAAGAAATAGCTGAGCTCCAAGTTTTGAATAGTGCTGCTAGTGTAGAGCTATTGTTTTAGAGTACCCTCAAATCCATTATGCAATGAAGATACAGATAAAATAGCTCAGCAACTAGAAAATTAGAAAAAATAAGGTAATGTGGGGACTAACTTACTGTAGCTTGGTGGAAACTCACCTTCTCAATATTATTTTCACATTCAAATTCTGTATAGGATTCCTGTTTGTTCCTGGACTCATATTGACTGAGACTAGGTCTTGGCCTTATTATTTGTAATATCTACTACTTGATGACTTGATAAGAAATTACGTTTTAAAAAGCTTGATATTAATTTAAAACCTACAAGGTTTTACTTATTATTTCTGAGACAGCCTATTCAACTCCTAGTCACCAGCAACAGCAAAGTACACTGACCCCATTGATGAGGTAATCAATTATGCTGGAACAAAACAAATTCGTAACTAGAAAGAAAGAAAGCCTATGGTTTTATACAGAGCAAGAGAAAACTGAGAGAAAGACCATTTGGCAATTGACATAGGATAAAACATTTGATTTCCAGGCTCCAAGAAGATATATTTTAAATTTGTATTAAATACGATTTACAAAATCCATGTTCTTCTCTGCTGGACAGCTTCACTTGGAGTGAATGAAGACAAAGCAGGGCACACGTCCAAAGCTGTGGCTCTACAAGCACGTGGCACTAAGGAATGGAGGTTTACATGCCAGCAACTGCAATTATCCTGACTAGCAATGATTTAGTGTTCTGTGATGTTTAGGGCCCAAAAAACATAGGCTATGCCTGTATATCACAACCATCTGAAATCCAGGTTTAAATTCTGCCTTTAAAGAAACTGCAGCACAGCTTGCTGCTGTGTGCACACTGGAGAATAAAAATGATTAATTCCGCCCATCAGTGAAGTTTTTGCTTATGAGTATCATAAGCCTTCGCTGTGTGCAGCAGAAAAAAAAGAAAATAATTTTTATGCTTAGTTTCTGATCCTTATTCAAAATCATGCAACAGTGCTAATTACTAAACACTGGGAAGACTGAATAAAATATCATGAAATGCTGACTTAAAAACTGACAAAACAGAAACCTTAAACCTAAGTACATTTACCATATTATTTTAGTGCATGATTTTTAGTGCATAAGCTGAGAAAAGATTTTCATGTTAAAATTAACAGAGGAAAGTAACTGGAAAAGAAGCAAATCAAAATGGAAATAAACCATGTAATACACCCTGCCACGATGAGCCGAACATCTGAAAAAAGGAGCAGAATGATCAATCCCTCACCACAAGAAAAAGAGACATGTAAAGATTGGCTTGAGAAAAAAAAGATTTCCTCTTGGAATCACCACAGCAGGAGCCAGAGGAAGCTTTGCACCCAGAGACCTAATGTTGTCTGTTAAGCTAACAAAACTAGTCTGGAAGAAGAAAAAAAGTAAGACTTTATCTTTTTATCCCCTTCCACTTCACTGCTCATCTCCCTAGTGCTTATCATGATCCCAGTTTTGTTTTGGGTTTTTTTTCTGAGTTTTTTTTTCCCCTCCCTCTCCCTCTTCCTTTCTTGCTTTTTTTTGTGATGCTGACAGAGGGAGCAGCATGGGTGCCTGATGCCAGCTGCTTCTTAACCAGAGCCCTGCCTTTGTCATTTGCATTGTCACCTTGAGGAATCAGAGTATACCACAGAGGACACGGCAGGGGTCAGTGACAGAGGTGGTGCTGTGAATTCCACCTGGCCCTCGGAGCCTTGCGGAGGTTGCAGAGCCCTGTGGCTGCTGAGGGCCAGCCCCTCACACTCAGGGGATCAAGCACCTCAGAAGTGGTCAGTGCCCAGTGCCACTGGACAGTTTGCAAAGAAAACATGGAAATCCCCTACCTAAGTCAGCCCCTTTCTGTCCAGTTTGCCACACGCATGTAATGCATGCCATGTAACGCAAAACTTGCCGTGACTGAGGAGGAGTCCCCAGTGGGATTTTCTCTTGGATATGCTCTAGGATGCCCCACCACAAAACAATGACAGCATGGCTGTAGGGTTGCCAGAGCACCAGAACTGCTCTCTGTACCAAATCACAAACTAAACTAACCATGAGAATACAACGTGCATTACACAGACGTTAATCTTACATTTACATATAGAAAAATCCTAATGCAATGTATTATTCCTCTGAGGTTTTATGCCATATTCTTCTTTCAGTTACAATAGACCAGACTTGCTCTGCACAACTCAGGCTGTAATTTTTACATTAACACCACATAAGCAACAATCAGCAATGGCTTATGCTATTGGGAGAGTAAGGACAACTACAAGCCATCTATAAACTGTGGGGATACAGTGAGAGAGATCTAGCCATGCATCTTGGTTCTGCACACTGTCTCCCTTGGGGTTCAAAACACTCTGGGAACAAGACTCCATCCATACATAGGGAAGATATTACCAGGTTCATAGAACTGAATGAACCACAGCTAAATTACACACTTAGGTACAGATCTACATTTGGTTGAAAATAACTGCATTTTCTAGTGTTTGTATTATCTTTAAAAAGTACTTTGAATAATTACTCATAAAATTAAAAACAATAAAACCAGATAGTCCTGGCCAAGCTAGCTTGGTGTTTCACTGAGCAATTTGCCTCATTTTATCCACTGATGGCACATCTAGAAATAGGAAAAATCTGAATTTTAAGCTTGAAATATGAACTCTACAAATCTGTATTTCTGTGTATGTATTGTAAACCCACACCAGGGAATACTTTTGAAAATAAAAATAAACATCTAAACTTTGAGTGCACTTTAAGGGTCAAAAAGCAATGGGAACAAATGCATTATTTAATTGTAAAAACCACACTCGATTTGGTGCAAGGCTAAGAAGGAAGCTCAGACTCCCAGAGGCATGTGAAGTGAGGACTGCTTTGAGGTACTGCTGCAAACAGGGCTGGAGCTGAGCTTTCCCTCAGCCCTGACTCTGCCTGGGAGAGGTGGCAAAGTTGAAAAGCTGGAGAAGACAGGCAGCTTTTAATAAGAATTTGCTGCCATTTTCTCGGGCACAGTGAAATGGAGAGGAAAAATACTGGGACTTTCTTGCTTACAATAAAATAAATGCATTCCTCAAAACTGAGAAGCAAGGTTTTTAAAAAGAAGGGCTACTCACACAAGACTTGGAGTGAATTATAAAATTCTCTGCCTTTTTAATAATCCATTGTTATCAGCTACATCTCCACTACGGTGCCTTTGTTTTTCCTCTGCCCTCATTAAGGGTTAGGTCAATTTCTTACCTGATCAACACAGGCTCTACTCTCCTTACCTTGACTCAAAGCCAACAGTACCTTTTAAAGAAATACTCACAATAATCATCAGCTATGGTATGCTTACCCTGAGGTAGTTGAGGGTGAAGTTTGTCAGACCCATTCGAGTGATGTTTTTGGACAGCTGTTCCAGCACCTGAGGGTCTTGTGCCTAAACAACAAAGGAAAAAAGAATTTTCACTTTGCTTTTCACCGGGGTATTTTTTCTATGTGCTCAGTGGAATGTAGGGAGGGTTCCCTGAAAAGCAGTGCCACTGTTATGGAAAAATTACACACTGATGCTAAATTTATGTAATAAGCTAGAGTTCCATATGCATAGGAAAATGTAAAGCATTATGAAATTGGAGAATAAAGACTGTTTTCCAGTCTGTTCCTTTGCTCCCTGACCATCAATTCAAAAGATAACCCTAAGAGGTCTGGTCATGCAAGTGAGCAGGGTCCCACCAAAATGATTCTGAGGGACTGCAGTACATTTTGAGTTTGTTGGTTCTGAGCCCCAGGAGACTATACAGAAAAAGGAAAGAATAAAATCCACATAATTTTCTTTTTTGTGGAGGAAAAAGGAGAAACTGCAGCAGAAAGACCTCATCAAATATATGACATTAAGCACAATCTGGAGAACACTTTGGGTTTAAATTATTTTCCCAGAATTAAACAGGGAAAAATGCAAGTATAGTCTTTCTCTGACCCTAGCCAGGAGCTTTACCTGTGAGACCAGCCTTCTCTTTAAAATGAGATCAATCTCATTACCAAAATTAATATCAGCCAGTTGCTGTCTAACCTGCTTCCATTCTAATTTAGCAGCCCCCTAAATACATAATGTCGATCATGGCCCTCCTCATTGTCCCTTAATGGGATACTGTTGAAGAGTTCAGTTGATCAGTCCTCTAAGATAGCAGATAATCCTGGGACAGAAATGGTGGGACAGATTTTCAAAGGTGTTTTTTTCAGGCTTGTAATAGCACTTTGAAAAAAGGTCCAGCTTAAGTTATATAAAATTCCTCACTATGAATATATTTTTATCTGTGGATATCTAAGTAACTTGATGTCAAAATATAGGTACATCTTTGTGTCTGTGTTCTTACCCTTTATAAAACCACAGTCCTGCAATTGATTTTGTATATTGGGAGTTACTAGTAGAAATGGGTCTATAGTGAAGAAATGAAAATGTCAATAAAAGTATATTCTTTGTTTCTCTACAATTTACCTTATTATATTTTGACTTTTACTTGTAGAATATTTAATACTTTAATGTTTCATTGTGTGTGTTTTCATTCAATAACAAAAGAAAGTTGTGAAATGTGGAACAATAAGAAGGTTTGGATTAAAATTCTAATGGTTTCTAAGTAAATATATGGCAATTTCTTATCTTCTGTCTATGCAAAGGGAACATCAGTTTGCTTCATTTAAAACTTATCACTGGTACCTAGGATGAAAATTCACAGACTTTGGTGTAGTTCAGGTAGATAAGAAGAGATTTTGGACCACTAAGTGGGATTAAAAAACCCAAACAACTACATGCTAAAATAGAATGAAAACATAGCAAAAGTGGCAATAATAGAGCACTGAGAAACAAGGGAGTGATGAAATAACTTGTGAATAGATGTAGTTGCAGGCGAACCAAATATTTATAGTTAATTGCCTTGGGTGTGAAATTTGCCGGAATTCTTCATAAACCTAATCTCATCCCTTTGCATTAGGTCAAATGAATGAAGGATTACTTACATGCATGGCTAGAATACTGCGTGGGACTAATTCTCTGTATTGTCTAATAGTAAAGTGCCATGTTTTTATTCTCATAAGATCATCGAAAGTAAACTCCAAGATAAGACGTCCTTCTGTGCATACCTAGAATACATAAAATGCATGAAATAAATTCCCAGGAATTTTGTTTTCATTGGTATTGCATCATCGATTAAACAACATTCAAAAATATCAGAGCAGTATTCCATTGTTCATCTCTGCTAGATTAATTGTTTTTCATCCTCTTGGGGAGAAAAAATGAATGTGGGAAAATTACTTCATAGGCCTTGCCTCAGAGACAGTAACTTCTAATGCTATAGATTTTATAGCATTTTACAAACACAGAATATTGTGTGCTAAATCTTATTTATTGCATCAATTCTCTTTTCCTCACAGTTTGCTACTGCTAATTAATGACTGAAGCTTGCAGTGGAGGTGACTGTGGTGCAACTGAGTGCACTTGATGGCAAGTTGCTGAACCAGTCATTCCCAACCTGTTTTAGACTTACTATAGCTTGGCATATAAACATTTCTCTCATGTCCAGCTGGAGTAGGCAGTGCCCTGAATGCCTGTGGCCAAACCTGGGGGTTTTTTTCATCATTTTTCATAACCTTTTTTTTTTTTTTTTTTTTTTTTTCCCTCAAGCATTTTCTCCTGTTGAGTTTGTTTCTTTT
>VZUI01084237.1:0-22030 GCA_013401135.1 Cettia cetti | reverse complement strand
ATTCATTCAGTAGTACAGGGTATGCAAATTGCAGCTCTGCCTAATGACCCTGAAATGGCCATGGGAAAAATAAATCGGAACAACATAGAGTCCAGGATTATGAAATTGAGTAAAAAAGAAGAAGATAACCAGGCCCTGAAGGCCTTAACTAAATTTGAGGAAAATCAGAAAAAGGAAAGAGAATATTACAAAAAATTCCAGTCAGCTGTATATAAGAGTTAGGATTATTATAAAGATGATTTTATGGTTGAAAAATACTCATTGTAAATAAAGGTTTTTAGTAGACCAATAGGATAGCATGAATTAATGTTATCTAGTAAAAGATGGAAGAACTGTTATAAATGGGATAGCATGAATTAATGTTATCAAGTAAAAGATGGGGGAATTGTTATAAATATGGTAAGGTAATTCATGTTAGAAAGTTAATATAAATAATAAAGCTCAGTATGGTAGTAGAATTCATGTTATAAAAGTAAAACAGTATAAAATCATCCTGGTCAGAGAACTGGCATTTGGACATGCCCTGGCAAAGACCCACTGCAAGGACATCAACAAAAGCCAAGGAGGATGTCTCAATGCAATCACTGAGGGAACAATGGACAGCCCCAGAAGGGGAAATGTGTTCTCAAAAGACTGCTCAGCCAATGATCCAGTGATCAACACCCATCAGAGGAACCATCCTCCCTGATATGGATCTTATTGGCATTGCCAGGTGCACGCATCCCAATGCCAAGTTCCCGAAAATTCAATCCTGCTCCCATCCTTTCCTGAGAATTCATTCAGCAGACAGGATACAGGAAAGAATCTCAATGAATATGGAAAGAAGACCAGAAAAAACAAGGGAATCTCAACATCAGCAGTTTCGGCTCAAAACTGTATGAAAACCAACGTTGCAGAAGCAACTTTGTGAACTGCGGAGACCTGCTATATGGCAGCCAGACCCCTGCTCACCCAGCTCCAGTCCCAGGCTCAGAACTGTTCCCTTTTGATTGTGGCTTTTATTTTCTTTGTATCTATCAAATTTCCAATAAATCATTTTGTCAGAAATTTTGACTGATCAAATATTTATAACACAGATATCCTTAGGTCAGCTCTATGGTGATGTGATGTGATGTGCTGTGTGTCAGCATAAGACAGCAAAAGCCCAGGAAAGACCACGCTGCTCTGTGCTGCAGCACAGCACACACAGGCCCCAGGAGAGGCATGCAAGAAATGGCCAGAAGTCTAATGCCGTGGAGAAGCTGGCAAGAAATCCCTTGGTGGACACCGTTTGACTATACAGAGCTGTTAAAGCCCACTTCATGTTCTGTGAGTTTGCCTGAGAGTAGCTGGCTGGGGGGAAAGAGGTAGGTTGTGTGTGATTTCAATGCTGGGTGCCTCAGAGCTACATAAATTACTGCTGCAGTACATATTTTGTGTTTAGACCACAAATCTGCTCTCTGAGTGGTCTGGCAGGTTGGGGTACCATCCTGTGTGCAGGAGAGGGGAGGGTTAGCCAAGAGGCTGGAGAATCACATGAGACATGAGAGGAGAGCTGGATCATGGCACTAGAACAGGGGTTTCATGTGCCCTTTGCCTGTCTGACCTTCCCCAGAGAGGCTCTTGGTTGTGTCAGTCCCACCAAAGCATCCTGGGGCTTTCTTCACACCAGTGCCAGACCTCATCTGAGCAAGAAGCAGACACAGAAGGCAGAGGCAATCTGCTCTTAGATATGGCAGAGACCCAAGTGCTGCAGGGAAGAATCAGTGCCTCAGGTGGTATGGTCAGGCCTCCCAGTGCAGAGCAGGACTTGAAGCAGGGGCAGCCTCCTGTGGCTTTGGCTGTCTGGGGGGTGGCCTCAGTGTACTGCTCGGGACCCAGGCTGCAGAGCAGCTGTGCCTGTTGAGTAACTGTGTGGAAAAGCTCTGGGGAAGTAAGGTGTGAAGGTTTCAGAGTAGCATAGGCAGATGTGATGTACCCCAGCACGTTCTGCAGGCACAGCTGTAACAGCACCTTTTTTCAAGCAATTTGGTGCAAGACTTCTAGGACAGTTCAGTGATCTAAACCATCTATTAACTGTGGGTTTGGTCTGCCTCAGAGAATACTAAAAGTACTGAATTTAATGTGAAAGCATAGTATAAGAGTTTGAGTACCTTGAAACCTTCATCTAGAACACTACTTGGTTCTGCAGCCATGGGTCACTGTGCATGCTCTTGGGTGCTCACCAATTCTCAACAGAGCATTTCATAGAAGTGAAGTTTCAAATGCTTTTCTTCATCCCTGCCTCCTCCTCTGTTTGGATCCTTCATGATCCTTTTGAATATAACTACCAGAGACACTAAGCACAGACTAGAACCATATTTTATTTTATGTCTGTGTTCTTCTCAGGCCAGTAACAAACTCATTCTCCTCAACAGTGATTCCTTAAAACCCCTATCTTAGAATTGCAGTGGTAAATTGCAGCTGAGTAAACATCAGTGATTTAGTCTCTACTAATTTGAGGAAGTCTGAGTTAAAATTTTTGTAACTACAGAACAGATCTACCAGCCAAGTCTGTTACTGGCAAGAAAGTTATGTGCTTTGCCCAACAACTGTTAGATTCCCAGACTTCGGTACTGTGTGACAAAAAATCTCCTAGGAGAAATGACAGCCTCTGTCACATCAGACACGATGGTGGCATCCTGCATGGACTGTCACTAGCATATGGCTCCTCTGATGACCATTTTTTGCCTTTGCACAAGTGGCAAAGGTTTGTTCTTTTAGCCTTGCTGATGCCAGTCCCCAGCCCTACAGGTGGCTTCAGGAGGGTCTGTTTTGTGGTATCACCTGTAGTTCCTGGGGCATTCTGCAGCAATGCATTTGTAGGTATTTACAAATCTTTGGCTGCCCTGACAGACTCTTAATTTATGAGTTTAACACAGGTATTTATGCAATCATTGGGCTTTCAGTCTATTATTTTAAAAGCCTGCTCACATGCTGATCTGTCCAGATTCACAGTGTTGGCCTTCTTTGTACATTTTCCAACAGCCTGAAATGCTCAGACAGTTGGTAATGGGACCTCCTACCAGCAGCTGGAGATTGGAAACAGGCACATCTCAGTGACATCATCTCCTGCAAGGGCTCAGGGCTGGAGCCCGTCTCTGCCTGTCCCCATGGGTGGCTGTCTGCTCCTGCCTGCCTGGCTGGGCCCTGCACGCTCGCAGTGTGTTGGTGTTAACCCTGTCTGGGGGGGATGCTGCAGCTGGTACCCTGCTACCAGTGACCCTCAGGAGACTGGAATTGCCTGCATCAAAATACCAGTGTGGGTATGTGTGTATGGGAATCTGTTGCTCTGCTGTAGTCACTTTTCTCTTTGGGATTAGCCAAAATGCTCCTTAGTGATGGCTGGGCTTTGGCCCACAGCACTCTTCCTGCACTCCCTGTGGTAGAGCAGCAACAGTCCCCACCTGCTGCACATTCACAATCTCTGTCCAAAAATGTTTGGATGCATTTGCTTCTCTGTAAACACTCTACTGCCCACCAGGAATCATCCCTCAAAGAGTCTGGGAGCAAGGAGGGTGCTGGATTAAACTGCATTTTCCAGACCAAAAAAACCCCCCAAACAACCAAACTACCTCAAAACATCCCTGAGAAATAAACCTGGCATTCCTTCCCCTCAGAGCCTCTCTTGCAGCTGGAAAACTGTGGGTAGTGACAACTCAAAGAACAAAGGTCTGCACTGCCCCATTCCTAGAAATAGATTGTCTGGATTCTTGCTGTTCAAAGTTCAGCTCCCAAAAAAGCGGTGTTGCATTCAGCCATGGTGGGCCCACAGCAGGCTGTGAGCACAACTGGACAGATGTTGCAGAGCCGGCGCACATGTACCTGTGCAAACATTTCAGAGCCAGGCACTCGCAGGAGGGTGCCGTGGGGAGGGCAGGTGCTCCCTGGTTGTGCTGCTTCTGCCATGTCCCCTGCACAAGTGTGGAGGTCTGGGAGTGAATGGTGGGAGCAGGTCTGTCCCAAAGCCCTCCGCTGCCTGAGGGCTTCTGTGTGGTTTTCAGAGTGTCTCTAAAATTCCTGCCCTTGCTGCCACCTGAAGAATTCGTGTCACTGTCTGACAAACAGCGAGGGGCAGGCTGGCAGAGTTTCCTCCACAGATGCATTGGCCAGTGGGTGTCTGGCACTGTGTTCCCTTGCAATATCTGCATCATTAAAGCAGACCAGGATCACCCAGGCTGGGTTGCAGCATTGAGGAAGAGGAAGCCGTGTAGCTCTGCATGGCTCTGTGAAGCCCGTGCCTCTCTGACATCTTTTCTGGGAGCCTTGGTCAGCTCTGGAGAGTGACTGCTCACAGTCGTGGCCTGGATATACTCCAGCTCCTCTGGAACCTGTTCCATGCCACTATTTAGTTTATTAGGAGAGTAAATGTGTTCGGCCAGCTCATTGTCCAGAAAAAATCAGATTCATTTCGTGTGGTGCAACAAACAACTAATTCCACACTCAAGAGAAACATTGATTATTTATTCCAGTTGCCTGGGTGCTCAGTCGTATTCCACAAATCAAGCGCACCAGCTCTCAAAACTTTTTATTGTTTATGCATTCTAGTGTTAAGGAAACTCCCTAGCCTGATCATTTTTGAGCCTCTCTGGCAGTCCCACTCCCAGTGCCAGACTTTCACAGCTGGGACCAAAGCCCCTTCACAGCAGGTGGCTCCAGTGCCACAGTTGATGCCCCAGTCAGACCAGGTTACCTTGCTGGTTCCACCTGTTAGAAATGGTATAATTTAATTCAAGATTTTCTTATTTGTGAAATGTTAGAACTATAACTTGAGCCAGGATCACACTGGCATTGAGAAATCCCATGTATGTGAGCTATGTATGTCACAAAAGCACAAGCTGCCAGGAGCCTAGCAACTCAAGATAAAGGTTCATTTGCACACGTTTAGAAACAGGTTTTGGTGGAAGTCGTGTTTCCTCCCTCATGATGGGCTCTGATCACTCTGTACTTCTCACCTGATGTATATCATGCAATGAACTTCCTCATCTTGAATCTCAATGAAAACTTCCCATAAATCCAGTGGAGGACTGACTCTCTGGTGTTTTCAGTCTCCCTTTAATCCAGGTAGGAAGTCCAGTGCCTCCCCAACATTGGGTGGAGCATCTCACAATGGGATGATGTAATGTGTCATGTGATTGGTGAGCCTTAATGGCCCATTATCAGCAGATATCCCCCTGGAGGGAGGATGGTGAAAGAGATAAGAAATACTGCCCCACCCGGTTTTATCAGCTGGGCCATTATCAGAAAGCATCCCCCCCCCTCCCCCCACAGTTACAAGAGATAAAGGAAAAAAAACCATTTCCCCAACTGCTTGCAACAGATGAAACAGAATACACATTTTTTTGGTTCCATAACCCAAGACACAAACGAAGACAGAATAGTAAATTTAGCTCATCAAAATACTGCCTGGAAATCGATGATAGAAGTGAAGTAATTAAGAATATTTCTAAAGAAATAAGAAACCCAAGCATGTGTGGGTACACAAGAATGGACTCCCCTCATGAATACTAGTGGATGGGATGACTTGTGGTCTCTAAAAGAAAAATGTTTGGAAAAAGCAGCTTTTATTTTATCAGGTGCACTAACTAGTCTATTGTTCCTACCCTGTTTACTCCCCTGCCTAATTCGAACAATGGCTTCCACAGTTCAATGTATTATCCCAAAGATTACTAATCAGAGACAAACCAAAATCATGATAGAAAAAAGCCAAGAACAAGAGAACCAGTCTGCTAAAGAAGTTTACAACCAATACCAAAAATTAAGAAAATTCTATTTCTAAGAATCTGAAAGTACAAATTGATGCGAGCTCGAGTCCGATCAAAGAAATAGAGAGGGGATTGTAAGGAATAAAATTGACCCAAAAAGGTTTTTGCCAGCACTAGGTTTGCTTGTTAATTCATTGATCAGAGTCCTTTTCCAACTGTAAATCACCCCCAATTGCTCACCTCAGTTCTTTGAATTGTGAATTAGCCTACCTTGTCCCATTGTATCCCCTTTCCCCTCTGCGTGGATCCTACGGAGTCGCATGTAAACTGGGGAACACTCCAGGAAAAAGAAAAGACTGCCTAGAAAATGAGCCCATATAACACTAAGGACTAAAAGTGCCACCCCCCAACTGGCTGAGCAGGAAGGAATGCCAGGACACCAACAGAGGCTTTTTCGTCCCTCACCATAACTTCAATAGACCTGGATCGGCCAGACCCACCCCCCCAGCTGAGAGCTGTTGGTCGACTTCCAAAGGACCCTTGTGAGGAAAAGAAGTCCCAGCTCTGAATTCCTCCTCCTCTGCGTCGTCCATTGGGAGCAGCCCACTTGGTCTCCGCCCAGAGCTGATCTTTAATAAAGGCATCAAAAGTGAGATTTTTCTCTTGGCCCTTCTGTTTTATTCATAACACTCCATCTTCTTTTGACATGGTGGTCCATGAGTCAGCCTGTCATGATTTCCCCGATGGGATTCTTTTTACCCAGTCAGTTTCAGCACAGTTGTTGTGTTGGCTTTATTAGTTTCTTCCTTATCTTGGGAGTTCTACCATATGTCCTTGTGGCCTTAAAAGTTCTGCATTCTTTGTGTCTACCTACTATCTATAGTACATCCTTCTTCTTGAGCTTTGTTAACCTCCCCCTAGGTATAAGTCATTGAAGCTTAACAAGGCAATTCTGCCAACAAGAAATTTATCTTTCCAACACCTGGACATAACTTAGGCCTTGTTAGCTGCTATCTGTTTAATGGATTGTCTCCTTTCTGGTTGATTAGGGGTGCAAGTGCCTAATTGGATGGAGTTGTTCCACGCCTCCCTTATGTTGCAAACCCATTACTGCACTCCACCGGCATTTATGGGGTAAAATCCAAACATATGTTCAGACAGATTTCTTATCACGGACTTCCAGCTTTCATCTCACTTGCTATTTTTTGGTCAACTCCATGGCCCCTTCTGAACTGGAAGGGGTAGGAGGCTGCTCAGTTTTCCATTGAGAGTTTTAATCCACACACCAACACAGCCCCCAACCACTACCCCACCTCAAACACTGATGTGGCAGGCGTGAAAGTGGGAGTGAAATTCCCATTGTCTCTCTGCTCAGATTTTCAACGGTATGACAAAATTAAGTTTTTTCTGGGCAGTGCAGCTCTTTCTAGACTCCCTTGGATGCATTTCTCCAGAATACTTACACAGATTGACATTCACAGTCTATTACTCCCCAGAAATCAGAGCTGTGTGGGACACCCAAATGCATCTCCCTCCAACACTCTGTCTGGAAACGCCCTTGCTCTTCTAATTAGCTGTTGCAATGCTATTGCATTGGCCTGTTGTCCTTAGACCTGGCCAAGGGCAGAACCAGGGTAGAAAGAGGCTGAGCCCACCTGTTATCTCCTCCATTTATATCTAAGCCGTCTAGCCCCCCCCAAGAGAGATTCACATAAAAATAAGTTTTTGCCTCAACATGAAGGCATCAAGAAACTATTCTGTAATGGCAGCATTTTAAAAATAATTCTGCATTTGTTCAGTTTAATGTTAGTGTTCTTTAATGTTACTGTTAGCAAAAGCACTGCCTCATGCTACTACACACAGTTTCTACATATTTATTTTGATAAGACCCACCTGCTGGATTCTTCACACTGCTACAAAATGAGGTTAAAAACAGACACCTACAGGAAACATCATATGGCTTATCTCAGCTTTTCCAGCTGCTCCACTAACCTCACTAAAGACTCATCTAGTGAAGTATACAAGAGTACAGTTTCCTTGTAAATCCATGTGTAAATAAATAATAAACAACTAAAATAAAAACTAAACAAATACTAAACAACTGATTCTTTCCCACCTCTAACTTTGAAAAGAGGTATAGAACTGAATTCCCCCTGGGGAATTTTGTGCTTTACAGATCCAAATTGCTGTAGAAAACCAAGGAGACAACAAAAATTCAACATGTTGGGAGGCAGGAGACAACAGTATCACTAGCACTGTTGGTGTTTAGTTGCATAAAGATTGTCAGGACGAGGAGCCAAAGGCATTATTTTGACTTCTGGAGTCTTCAAAGGGGACCCAGGGCCTTTTGGCAGTAGTTTTCTGGTAGAATCAAAGAAGTGCCTTCTTGAAGACCTGAAGTCAGTTCTTACTCTGAAAATCACAAATCAAAATAATTGGAGGCAAAATCACTTGCCAGTTTTGTGGCATCTGGATGTGGGATACTCACAGACCCCAATGCTGCCCATCAGAGCTGCCAGGCAGCACCTATCACAGCTGAACCCTGCTGGAAGGCACTGGTTACACCTTCCATCCCAGGAAATGGCTTACTCTACATGGCAAGTAATTCTGAGTACTTGCATGCACCATTTTAAAAGAAAGCAGGTGGGCAAAATCTGAGTTATGACAAGCCTCTTCTGTGATACTACTAATGGAAAAAAACATGAGGTGAACATTTCTTCTGCTGCAGGTTTCCTGTAGTCTGCAAGGGGAAGTGTCTTGCTAAATAGCAGAGACACAAAATGTACTAAAGGTAACCTGAGTTCTGGATCCCATGCAAAGTGTAGCAGAAAATCTAATGCAGCAGTGAGTATGTGCATAATTTAAGTAACTTACTAGGTCAAAAAGTGCCCTTCTAATCGTCATCCTCCTCTTCACCCTTTTTATTTTTACTTTATTTGAATGCAGAAAAGTAACTGAATTCATCACAGATGGATCCTAATTCAATGCCTTTCAGCACCAAGTCTGTAGCCCAGACTTCCCATGTCCTTGTCTCCCTAAAACCTTACTTACAAAGTCAAAAGTGCACAAGCACCACCCTACCTCTAGGAGACTAGGCCAGGACTCAGCCCATTTGGACATTAAGTACTGCACAAACCATATGTGTATTTAAAACTTAGTCTTTATTAAATTCAACTTATTTTCTGGTATTTTATGGTGTTCTAACATCTTAGGGTATTACTTCCATGAACACCGTTGGTAGGCTATAGAAGAAAACATTAAAATTACCATTTCAAGAAGTAACACAATACATCTGTAGGCAATTATATAAAAATTCAAATGTTAAGCCACAGTTCCTGAACACAATACAAGAAACTTGGATATTCTAAAATAAATCACACCAAAAAGCGGTGTGTTCTACGTCATTTTTATCCTGCCACCCAAGGATTATGTAAATCATCCTTGATACAGGGTCAGGGATAACATTAATAATTCCCAATGAGACCATACATTTTTTTCATTGAAGAAATTGACACAGTAAGTCAGAAGGAAGCTCATTTGTACTTGTCCTGGGTATATTTTATTTTGAAAAAAGCCCCAGTGAATAAGAGTAATTTAGAATATTAGGTGTCTATGTCAGCCTTGCAGATCTAAAATTTGTAATTGTTTATAAATTCCAAATAATTAACTTTATTGTAAACTTGATTACAATAAATGGATGACTTGCACAAAAAACCAACAAAAGTGAACTGTTAACACTGTGCATTCCAAAAGTATACTCTTACTGGCATAAGCAAGAGGTGAAAAATGATCCATAAAAGCATTTTAAACTTAAAATAAACACAAAGGGTTCTGCTGAATTGTGGAGCAATCAACTTGGTAACATACGAACACACTGTTTTCCACAAAAAATAAAGCAAGACTTACCTGACAGATAACAGAACATGACCCGTCTAAAGCTGTAGAAAACATCTGCAGATTGTTGACTCTTTGATCACATCCCACAGCAGAGAAGCAGAGAGGGCTCTGTCTCAGCGTGTGATTTGCAGACTCTACATCCAGTTCAGTGCCTGGCTGTTCCCAGGCGCTTCCCGTTCTGAGCAGGCTGGTTGGTGTGAAAGGACAAGTGGACTTCTGACCTGAACACAACCCATCTGCTGTTCTAGAGGTGGAACACCACAGAAAACTTCCCAGAAACCATACTCTCTTTTCAGTGAGCGTGAGGTCAGTCCCATTTTTAGCAGTGATATCAATACACCGCTCCATGGAGCACAGGCAGATATTCCTCTGCTGCAATTTAGGAGCATCTCCTGCTGCTGAAAAAGGCTACTGAGAAGGCAAACAAATTTCATAATAATTTTCATTATGAAACTTTTCTCTCTTACGATTCTTAACACCACCAGTAGAGAGCAGCAGAGTAGGAACGGGGACATGAATATACAGAAGCAGTTCAGCTTCAGCATTCTTGTAGATGTGTAATAAACTACTGATCCAAAATAATGATGTTGCCAAAACAGTTATGAGTAATGAGTAAGTAAATCCTGGCTTCTATATCAATTTACCAATTCAACATCAGTTTGCAAACAAAATGGTAAATTGGTGTCAGACAGAATTCCAAGGAATGGAGTTTTATTAAGAATTAGTCAAGATGAGGCAAAGCCTAGTGGCTTCATTGACAAAACGTGTCAGCATTTGCCAGCAAGAAACCACCTGCTGCTATTAAGAGATCAGTTTGAAAAGGTTGTTCACTTTCAAGACAAATATGGTTTTAAGTCAGTGAAAGTTAACTGGCTAATATACAACTAGTATTCAGATTTTCCCTTGTGTAATTGCTTACTAGAAGCCAAAGACAAAAAACATAACACGAACAAAAATTCTTGGAGAACATTGTAAAAAACATCAATGTATTACACAAACAGTACTTTAACATCTGTGCTGGAAGCATGTCTATCAATTCCCCTTTCTGCTTTTTCAGCTTCAGCTTCAGTCAAGACTAAGAAATGTTTGCAGCGGAAGAAAATTAAAGTCTTCAGCTTTCTTATTCCAGAGTTAAAAAAATAAAGACAATATTAAGTATATCAAACTTTATAGCTTTCATTTAGTTTTTTTTAAAAAATATAATATTTTATATAACCAAAAATATATTACAGATGCCAGCACGCACACCTACAGCTCTGCTTCAGTGATGTTCTCATCAGGGCAACAATAGTATTCCACAAAACAGATCTGTCCATCTTCATTCCTAATCATATACTGCAGTGAAAGAAATCCTTGAGCATCTGTTCGAATGGACACTTTACAAGACAAAGTCAGTGCCTTTGTGGATGGTTTAAGCAAAGAAATCTTGTACCTGCAGAAGAAAAAACAGTAATATGAAAAAAATACATTGTGCAAAGAGGAGCTGAAACATTAGTCACAAATAAAGACTCAGAGTAAACAAAAAACAGTTAGGAACACGCTTATTTGGTCTTTACCTGGTAACAACATTAAACTGTCATTGTCAGAACTTAGCTTTTGATTACAGACACCGACTTTTATCAGATGGGGAGTATTTTTGCCCCCCGTACTAACAAAATAAATGTTACAGCAATGCAAAAACAGTTTTTAAACTTCCTATCAAGAACGCACAAACTGGCATAGAGGGCATCAGTCACAGACTTTCTAACCTGTTTGTCTGGGTCTGGTTACAGTGGAATGCTTCCATCAAATCAGAGTCCCTAGGGTAGTCTAGATGTGCACTTCCAGCATTTCCAAAAGTGGATAACCTGGAAGACAAAAAGCACCATCTGAAAATACCTGATGAGAGCTCTGTAAAAACTCATCAAAATGAGTCATTGTACATATCTCCATGACTGTTTCACAAAACACTGATGTTTATTTCACTTTATTAAATCAAAAATGTTAAACTGTCTACACAGTGTAACATTTACCAGGTTGTCAAAATACTATTGTGTTCATTAGGTTACATACTGTGATTTGCTGTACTCATTACAATTCTTCCTGAAATGAACCAGTATTCAGCAGTTACCTCTCTCCACTGAAAACTTTCAGTCCTCACCAAAGGAAGCCGAACACAAACATTTGAGTTGAAAGCCATTTCTAGTACCTGAAGTAGGGTTTATCTGGAGACATGGTAATCTGCAGAACTTCACTGGTCATATCCAGCTCAGCAAATGCTTCTCGTAGTCCCTCTGACTGCAGGATAATTTTATTAACAACCTTTGTACTGCAGAAATCAAAATCTAACAACTCAACAGGTTCTTGAGTGTTGATTTTGCACACTGTTACTACTCCTCCTTCTTCCAAGAACAGCATCAGGGGATACCCATAACCACGATAACACATTCTAAGGGCCGTTGATGTTCCTGAAAAAGAGAATGAAATATACAATCCACAGAGACCATAGCTGGGACATTTGACCACTTTAGAAAACTCATATTTTTTTGGCACAAGGGGCACAGACCGATTTGATTCACCTTGTTTAGTCCAGCCTCCAATATGTCACTGAAGCATACTTAGTGCTGCCTCCTAAATACCCTCTAAAATGCCAATGGTTATGCAGTAAAATTAAATTACTTGTATGTAGACAACTCAAATCCAAATGATTTCACCCACCAGACAGGAAACACAAGCTATGACAATGAAGAAAGGATACAAATAGTTTAAAAGAATTAGAAAATTCTCATGGTCGTGTGGCTCTCTCTGGCTCACATCACCTTTCCTTACGAGTCTTGTTACTTCTGCAAACTGAAGTTACTGCAGCTGAGCTGTGCTGCAGTGACAGCCTCCTGTTGCAGGTTTATCACCACCTGAACCTCTGTTTTCCCAAAATCACAGTGCTCTTTAGTACACTCGATTTAGATCTTTAGGTCAGCCACAACTAAAACTGTAGAGGAATTAGGAGTTCAGCACAGAGCTGCAAGGGTAGAACTGCCCAGAAATCTGTAGTATTGCTCCACTCTACCTGAGTACACATCCTGCAGTGCCCACACAGCCTTTCGTGGATTCATGGAAAATATACCACACCTGGCAAGGAGCTGGTTCCAAAAATGGTAAGGCAGTCCAGAAGAACAGACAAACTGATCCGGAACATCACAGATTCCTCCTGAACAGAAAATTCCTGAAAAATTTCTGCCTGTAAGTTAAAGCAAAGGGATGAAAAGCTGGGAGTTTCTGCAGTTATTTTACAGTTTAAACTTCACAGTTTCCCATTCAGAAATCAGTGCCACGCAAAGTGATTACTACATGCAACACAGCGTTGTGGGTCTTCATCCCCAAAACTAGGAACACACAACCAGGCCACACTTGAAACAAGGCAGGATGGCAAAAACATAAAATCCCAAAGTCTTTTATGGTTTAAGTACAAGCTTCAAACGTGAAAGCCTAGAACTGCTTACTTCTGCAGCTGGAAACATTGATGGAACTGTACAATATGTCACTCTTTTCCAGTAACAATACTTACATTATTTATGCTCAGAGCATGAATAAACATTCCAAATACGAGAAGGACGTAAGAACAGAACAGTGACTTTTCACCACTCTGAAATATGTGCTGAATTCTGCTTTTGACTAGCCTGATGGTAAACTGCTCCATGCTATCCTGTTTGTCACTGGCACTCACTTGCTTTGTGGCAACTACAAGAACAGAGTATCTCAGAAATAAAGCAGGGTCGCATGAGCTGCTTTTGGAAAAGTAATTTCATATCTTCCTGGCAGCCAGAAGGAAAACCCTGTCCCAGGGTGATTTTAGCACAACACAGCCATCTTCAATCAAGAAACTGTACTCTTTCACAGTTGACATAAGTCCAACCTTTTGGCTTTGGGATGAGCTATAAAAACACTTAAAGAGGGATACTATGAGCGCTTCCTTGTGCAACTAAGCACAGCACGGCCAGAAGGAGCTGTGAGTTTGGCAGGCACCAGTACATTAGATAAGGGTGCAAACCCACTACACTGTCAGGTGTGCAGGGATGTACTGCATGCAGGGTTTGGAATTCCAGCAGCATGAACACTCAAGGGCAAGGGAAGCCTAACCATGGCTCTTCCTCCATGCCAGCTCAGGCGCTCCTGCCTTGGTTCCAGCAGAGTCTCCCCTTCTCTGTAGGTGAGCAGATGGAATCGTTAGGATTGGAAGGCCCTCTGGAGATCATCCAGCCCAACCCCTCTGCCAAGGCAGGGTCACCTGGAGCAGGTGACACATGAACATGTCCAAGCAGGGTTTGAATGTCTCCAGAGAGGGAAACTCCACCACCTTCCTGGCATTCTGTTCCGGGGCTCTGCCACCCTTAGTGTAAAGAACTTCTCCCTCCCGTTGAGGTGAAACCGGTGTTTTAGTTTATGTCCATTACTCTCCTTCCCGTCACTGGTCACTACAGAAAGGAGTCTGGTCCTATCTTCTTGGCACCCATTTCTAAGATATCACGCATTAATGTGACTCTCTCAGTCTGCTCTTCTCCAGAGTAAACAGGCCCAGCTCCTGCAGGCTCTCCTCACAACAGAGATGCTCTGGCCCTTTAATAATCTTTGTGGCCTCCGCTGGACCCTCTCCATCGGCTTCCTGCCCTCCCGGTG
The DNA here is from genome assembly GCA_013401135.1 of Cettia cetti. Classification (NCBI taxonomy): domain Eukaryota; kingdom Metazoa; phylum Chordata; class Aves; order Passeriformes; family Sylviidae; genus Cettia; species Cettia cetti. The sequence continues at coordinate 7,757 of VZUI01084237.1, read as the reverse complement.
CTGCGACAGTGCCGGTCACCGGGGCCTGTGCAAGGTCTCTAGGCAGCCGTGCCCTCCCACTCGCCCATGTCCCCGTACCTGGATGAAGGCGTTGGCCTGGATACACTTGGCATCCTCCACCGTCACACGCAGCCCGCTGGCCGTGGCGAGGCAGGTGGCGTGGTCCTGGAAGTGCACGGCCCGCAGCAGGCTGGACAGGTTCCGGGCATTGTCCAGGCTGGCGGACAGCGCGTAGCTCTCGCCGCTGGCGGGCGGCTGCGCCGAGAACGGCATCGCCGGACAGCGGGAGCGCGGCGGCACCGGGAACGCAGCAGGCGGGAGCCCAGGGAACGGAACGCGTCACAGGGAAAGCGAGCACGGCGAGTGAGAGCGCAGGAAGTGAGATCACACCCTCGCCAGCAGAGGAAACGCCGGCACCGGAAAGGTGACACGGGAAGTGGGGCGGGCGAATAGCGAGCGCGGCATGGCGTGGGGACAGATGGCGGCCAAGAGAAAGCGTGGAGCGCTGGCCGCGGGGAAGGCGAAACGCGCCAGGAGCACCCCGAGCGCGGGCGAGGCGGTGCCGGAGGGCGGCCCGCGGGAGAGCAGCATCCCGCCGCAGGAATACAGCATCCCGCCGCCCGTGTCCCAGGTACCGCCGCTGGCCCGGGGGACCGGCCTCCCCGCCGCTCTGGGCGGGGCTCGGGCTGTCTGAGGGAACACGGCTGCTAAGCCGGGACAGAGAGTTTTGTTCGTAATCTTTTATAATATCAGCACAAGTAGAAGTAAACGCGGCGGTGCGTTGTTTCCGTGAGAATGCGCGAAAAGTGCTATTCTGGTCGATGTCGATGTGTTACTTCAGTCTCAGAAGTACTTGAAAGAGTCGGGGAATTCTCTTGGGCGATATACAGAGGCTGTATGGAAATTGTGCCTGTTCCATTTAGAAATCATACGGAGAAGGTTTTCGTAGTTTGCTTGTAAGAAAAACGTGAAGTACTGCATGTAGACACAAAGATTTCGCAACATGCTTATCGACAAGGAAAGCTGGGTTGTGCTCTGAGGCTCGCCCTGAGCCCATTTTGCAGGAAAGTAAGCGATGTGCGTGGCTTTCTAATAGTTCGGTGGAAGTGAAAAGGCTGTGCCTGGGAGCACACTGTGGATCAAGATGAGGACGGTTCCTCCTGTAAAAGCAGTGCGCCCTCATTCTGTAGGGAAGTCTCCACTCTTGCTGAGAGCGTGGTTCTGCCTCGGCGGGCACATAAAAAAAAGAGATAAGGTTCTTTCTGTGTCTTTCTGTATACACTGTCCAAACTTTTATTTTTGTGGTGTTATAACGGTATTAAAGCTAGAAACTTCCCATGTAACTGTTGTGGTTTTTTCCTAGGGCAAATGGAAAAACAAGGAGCGAGTGCTGATATTCTCCTCTCGTGGAATTAATTTCAGAACAAGACACCTAATGCAGGACTTAAGGACATTGATGCCTCACTCTAAAGCAGGTGGGATTGAACATCATTCCAAACTTACATCTTGAGAATACTTTTATGCCAAGAGCTCCTAACAACCTGTTCTTTTATTTTTTTTAAATATGGCACAGAAGAGTTTTGATGAAACTTGTGTCTTAAATAAACACCTTTTGAGCCAACAAATGCAGCAATTGTTCTATCATAATATTTTCTGGAAAGTGAGTCCTATGGCATCAGTCTAGAACCTGCACAGTTAGTTTTGTTCTATGTTTATTTATTCCATTACATGACAGAAACAATTTGATAATTACCATTTCATTTATAAACTACTAAAATTTTTGCAAAAAAGCTGAGTATTAAAAGACTCTCTTGTATTAAATTAGTTTTCCAGCCTTGTGAATGTTGTTTTTGTCTTCCAGATACTAAAATGGATCGTAAAGACCAGTTATTTGTAATCAATGAGGTAATTCAAGATTTATCTTGGTGCTTCTTTATTTTATTTTATTTTCTGTGAAAATTCAGTGTGCAAGGGAAAGGGGAAACCAAGTTCAAAGTGTAACGTCATAGGTGAAAGTTTTTGATATCCAAAAAGCACTCATGTTTAAACAGAAAGTTGACTTTTGATCAATAACATCAGAATGAAACTTCTAATTAGATACAGATTTTTTTGTCAGAAAAAATACAGCATGCTTTTCTCTGTAGGTGAGAGGTGTAGTACAGCTTATACTTTAACAGTGCAGGACACAAATATGCAGCCAGCCCAAATGTAGTAGGATACTGCTAGTTCTGAACCTAGAACCTGATGTCTCAGCTCCTGCTCTTGTGTGTGTATCCTGGAGAGCTTATGAGGTTGTTTGTAGCTTTAATGAATTTATTACTCCTTTTAGTAAGTACATGAGATGTAAAAAAAACCAAAAGAAAGACACCAAACAAAACCCAAAAAACACCAACCGAAATTTGGGTATCGATAGGTGTCATTTAGTAAGACAAGATCTTTGCTTTTGAACTTGTATTTTGGAGAGTGGAAAATACTAGAGAGGAGTGTGGAAAGTTTTCAAAAATATCTTCAGCATGTTTATAAACAGCCAATTTTATGTGTCTTGTGTAGGTGTGTGAAATGAAAAACTGCAATAAGTGCATCTTCTTTGAAGCCAAAAAGAAACAGGATCTCTACATGTGGTAAGGAAATGTTATGTTTTGTTACATTTCTGTTTATAGCTGCAGATGCTTCAGTTCTAGCTGACTTTTCCTACTGTAATTGTAAAGATGCATTAAATAGTGCTGCTTAGTTAAATTTGTTCTAATATTGCGCTTCCATGGCTAGTGCAAGTTTACGATGCCTGACAAGCTTTTGGAGACTGTTTGCAGAAGCATTTTAAAAAATTATTTATAAAACAAGTGTTTATGAGCATGTTAAAGGAACTCAGTGTGGCTATAAAAGTGACAGGAAATACTTGAATGGAGGAATAACTGGTTGGGGTGTAGTGTGGAAATCCAGTACGTCTTCTGGCTGCTGTTAACATTTTTCTTTCTCTCTTCCCCACCACCTGTCCTCTGCAGGCTTTCAAACACACCGCAGGGACCATCTGCTAAATTCTTGGTGCAGAATGGTAAGCTGGTGGACATTATTGTGTTTGTATTCTTGCTGTTTTGTCTGAAAAGTCTTCTATAAGTAATAACTTTTTTTTTTTTTTCTTCAATCTCTATAGTTCATACACTGGCTGAATTGAAGATGACAGGAAATTGCCTAAGGGGTTCAAGACCCCTTTTGTCTTTTGATCCAGTAAGTATAGATTTGATTTCATTTGAGTATGTTTTTATTCTTTTTGCATTACTATTGCATTTAGCCCTGTATGGAAAATAACATTTTTATTTTTTTGTAGATATTTGACCAGGAGCCACACTATGCCCTGCTAAAAGAATTGTTTATTCAGGTCAGTCTGTAGTTCTACTGCCTGGTGTTTCTTCACTGGAAATGTTTTTTTGGCAACATATTTAAAAATCACAAGTGTTTTCTTCAAGTAGCAGTTTTACACTTCTGAACTTTGAAAAGATCACAGAGTATTGGGAATCATATTCTTAGCATGACTCAGACACTTGTTCTTAAGTTTTGGGTTATAAAATGTAACCTGGGTTTATGATCTTTGTTAATTAAAAGGAGTTTAAAATGAGCCATTTATGTTTGACCTCTTAAATTGCAGATGCTCAGAAACACTGCCTTTTGTTACAGATATTTAGTACACCACAGTACCACCCCAAAAGCCAGCCTTTTGTTGATCACGTTTTCACCTTTAGCATCACTGATGAAAGGATCTGGTTTCGCAATTACCAGGTGAGTCGTCTCCCTTAGCTCTTCAGAAGGAAGTTAGTGGAGTAATTTCATATCAAATCCATTAAGATAAGAATCGTTGTTATCAGGATATGCCAACCCCTAGTGGTTGCAGATTCAGTGTCCTGAAATGATTTACATTCTCCCATATCTCTGGAGAGATCTGTTTCACTGAACTTGCATTCGAGTTGTGATTCTGTGAGGGATGTCTTGGTAGCAGGATGTACTACCCAAGGCGTAAACTGTGCCTTGACCTAAATTGCTGCTTTGACCCAAAGTGACCTACAGTTCACTTTCTGTAGAAGGAATTCAAAAATAACAAGTACTCCAAAAGCTTGCTTAAATTTCAAAGAACTGCTTTATGTACTGCTGAGTTTATACAAATCTAGCTAATCAGGTACTGTATTTCTGATCTAAATTCAATTGTGTATTACCATGTGCAAGGTGCCTGCAAGGTCATGTGCTTTGATTCAATCTGTGAGAAATGGAGAAACACAGTACACCTAAGAAGAGGTTTTCTTTTTATTGCAGATAATAGAAGAAGATGCGTCTCTAGTAGAAATCGGGCCTCGTTTTGTCCTGAATCTCATAAAAATCTTCCAAGGTAGCTTTGGAGGACCAACTCTGTATGAAAATCCTCATTACCAGTCCCCAAATATGGTAAGTAGCTCTGTCTTTGTTTTCGCTTTCATTTAGCAACTAATTTGAAAGCCAACTTTGCAGTCAGTCTGTGCAGGAGCATCAAGTATGCCTTTCCCCACAACCCTTTGTAGTGCCCTAAACTGATGACAGTTTAAGAACAGAGTAGTTTTGTAATCATGAAAGGAATGCAGGAGTCATGTCACTGAAAAGATGATGTCACACTAAGGGTCTTGACCATTAAGCAGAGAAATTAGCATGTGTTTCTTCAATACCAGATTTCCTCCGTCTTTCTTATTTGAAACATGATGAAATTTAAATTCTTATTTTTACAGCATCGCCGACTGATAAGATTGTCAGTGGCAGCTAAGTTTAGGGAGAAGCAGCAAGTGAAAGAAGTGCAGAAGATTAAGAAAAAAGGGACTAAGGTCCTTGTTAAGGAAGATCCTACTGAAGTGGTCTTTGAAACTCCAGCTGAGGAGAAGCCCGTGGAAATACAGCTTGTGAAACCAGAATCAAAGCCAATTGTTAAAGATAAGAAGAAGCTACGCAAAATTCAGAGGAAGAAGCAAAAAAAGCTGTTCAGAACTGAAGGAGCTGCATAGGTGTTATAAGGGATGGAACTTCATACAATATCATCCGAATATTGTAAATATTTGAATTTACATTGTACAGACAAACGTGTCTGAACTTCAGTTTTTAAGTAAACAAAATATACATTTCTTTATAAAGATTGAGTTTGCATTCTTCTGTTGTCTTCTGGGATTCTAGGTTTTAAGAAATATCATGGCATCCCATTCAATCTGGCCTTAAACACTTCAGGGATGGGTCATCCACAACTGCTCTGGACAACTTTTCTGGAGCTATTTCTTTGTCACATACCTTTAATCTAGTTCACAATTCCCTTCCATGGACCCCACTAAGTCAGGGAGGTTTTTCTGACAAAGTCCAGTGCCAAGGTTTGAAAAGAAAAAGCAAAGCTTGCAGCTGTTTCCTCCAAGTTATTTGTTTTATCTTACCTTGAAGTTCACAAGCTGCCAAAATACCAGGCTTAGCATGCTGGAAAACAGGGATGGCAAATGCCACGCTGTAAAAATCCAAGGCTTTTTACAGACATGTTCTCAAAGCATACTTAATTTACAATTTTGTACCAATATTTACTACCTATTCTAGACACGTAATTTCTACATCAGATCTATTCTGCTAATGCCTCTGTGCCACCTCCACAGCAGAAGCTGGGTCACCGCCCAGACTCCTCCATCTTGCCCTCATCTACCTCCATTATAAAAAAACCCCAAACTACAAAGCTTCACCCTGTAGCAAACTAAACTACTATTTATTACAAACCTTTGTTACTTTTAGTTCATCTGTGAGTGTTGGAAGCTTTTCCCATGGACTAAGGTCAAAGGCAATGCCTTCCTAGGGTCCCAGCCAGGGTCCCAGACCCCCCAGGGCAGCTCAAGAAATTTTCCACGTGCCCTGGACTCCCAACACACGACCTGGTTCTTGCACTGACTAATTCTGTCTCTCTGTGCACTCCCTCAAACTTTCTTGTGTTTCCAAATCTTGCTCAGGCCCTGTTTCTATGTGATTCCTCTGTTTCAATGACCAGCGTCTTAATGCTGCAAGGACACAACTGGCTCAAGAGGAAGCTGACCTCTTAAGTACCACCCCACCCAGCAGGGTGAGGGAAATCTCATATAACTTGAGCAGCAAATTGGTCTGTGTTCCATATGATTGGAAAGAAGGACTGGTGAATATACAGGCATGTTATACACAGTTCACATGTGTCTAATATATAGGCACAGTTGAGTTGGAAAGGACCCCCATCAGTATCATCGAGTCCAACTTTATTGCTTGCAGAACTATGTAACACTAAGCCATATGACTAGGGTCATTATCCAGACCCTCTTTAACTCTTGACAGGCTTGGTGCCTCTGCATAAAGAACCTTGATGTCCCACTGGAATTTTCTCTGACACATAGAGCTGCCCCAGAGAGCTGCCTGCTCACTCTCCCGTGGTAGGGTGGGGAAGAGAATTGGAAGGGTAGAAGTGAAAACTTGTGAGTTGAGATACAGACTGTTTAGCAAAAACCAAAGCTTTTTGTAAAGCAAAAGCCATGCACAGAAGCAAAGCAAGGAATTTATGGAGTATGTCCTGTGGGTAGGCAGGTATTCACCTCCCAGAAAAGCCAGGTTCAATCACATGTAACAGTGACTCAGAAAGACAGAAGTCTCACACTGAATGTTGTCCCCTTCTTTCTTTCTCCCGTTTTGTATGCTGAACATGGTGTGGTGGACTACCCCTGCAGTCAGCTGGAGTGAGATGCCCTGGCTGCACCCACTCTGTTTCTTGTGCACCCCTCTCTGGTGGATGAGGTGACAAGCAAAAAAGGCAACGAGCACTGCTCAGCAATAATGCAAGCATTTCTGTTACTATCAACATATTTGTGTTTTCGGCACAAACCCAAAACACAGCTCCCTACCTGCTACTGTGATGAAAATTGACTATATTCCAGCCAAGACCTCCTGTGACAGAGGTGTACATTGGAGTGAGCCCCCCGGGTCAGCCTCCTCTCCAAGCTGAACAAGCCATGTGACCTCAGCTGCTCCCAAGTTCTTGCCCTCCAAACCTCTCCACATCTAATCTGCCCTCCTCCTGATACACTCCAATAGTTTTATATCCTTCTTACATTGATGTGGCAACCGGCAGTAGGACAAGAGGACACAGGCTTAAGCCGTATCAGGGGACGTTAACGTTGGACATTATGAGTAATTTCTTCACAGAAGGGATGACTAGACATTGGAATGGGCTGCACAGGAGGATGGAATCACCTTCCCTGGAGGTGTTTAAGAAAAGCCTGGACGTGACATCAGTGCCATGTCCAACACTTGACACGGTGGTGTTGGGTCACAGGTAGGACTCGATCTCGGAGATGTTTTCCATCCTCATTGATTCTGTGAATTCCAGCACAAGGTACCCGGTTAATCTGATACCGCGTGATTGCAGTGCCCGAACCCGGCCGCGAGCCGGGGAGAAGCGTCCGCAGCGCGCCGCCGGCAGCCGGGTGACACCGCGCCGCAGGTCCCTCCCCTCCCGCCTCGCTCCTCCCGCTGCCCGCCTCGCCCCTCCCGGCGCGGGGCGGCGGTGCCCGGTGTCCCGGTGTCCCCACCCCGCCGGCCTCCGCCGCCATCGCCATGAAGTGCCACTACGAGGTGCTGGGCGTGAGGCGCGACGCCGCCGAGGAGGAGCTGAAGCGGGCGTACCGCCGGCTGGCGCTGCGCTGGCACCCGGGTACGGCCCGGGCCCGGCCTCGGCCCCGGCCGGGGGCGGGGGCGGCGCGGGG
>VZUI01084230.1:0-13326 GCA_013401135.1 Cettia cetti | reverse complement strand
CCCCCCCCCCCCCCCCCCCCCCCCCTCCCCCCCCCAGCCACCAAATTTGGCTCCCCCGGCCGCGGCAGCCCTCCTCGGCGGGTCCTGTCCGCAGGCATCGCCCCACCGCCAGCGCTCTCCGGCTCCAAAGGCGCCTCCTTGCAGCCGCCGCGCTGGGTGCCCTCGGCCGGGGGTCCCCACGGGGTTAGGGACACCCCGGAAAGGTGATGCCCACCTCAAGCCACTCCCAGCGCTGACCCTGGCGTGCTCCAGCTGCCTTCCCCTGCCCGCTGCGGGGCTCCTGCATGGTTTTCACCACCAATTAATAAACGAGCGACTGACCCCACCAAAGCCCAGCTCCCCGGGATGATGCCACCACCCCGACCCCTCTCCCATGCCCGCAGCAGGCAGCTTCCAGCTTTTAGGAAGCACTGCAGAGACCTTTGCCTTTGGGCCGGGTGCTCCCAGCCCGGACCCGCTTTCTATTCCCCAGCTGGGGTGTGCCGAATATAAAGTATCACAGCATTGTTATGAAAAATAATTCAAACCCACCAAAAAGGCCAGCAGCAGATGGAAGGGAGAAATGGGAGCAATCCAGGCTGGCTGTAACCCTTCGTGGGCAGGGCAGGCAGGGGATCAGCATCCACATCCCAGCCCTGCCGCTGGTGCTTGCGGGTGTGGAAGGGAAGGTGATGGGCTGAAAGTGTCCCAGTGCAGGCTGTGGGCAGGACAGGGAATGGTTTCCCATGGGAAAGGGGGAACTCGTGCTTGGGGGCTCATAAAACAGCCGAATTTATGGACAGGCTTTAGTGATGCTGGAGAGTGCCCTCATTCCCAAATTCCTGCTGAAGGATGGGACATGCAACCTGGGCACCACTCAGCCCGGGGGCTGCAGAGGGGCCTCAGGTCCCTTCTGTGACCACTGATGGGACTCAGGTGCCACCCAGCACGCTGGACGCGTGTCCCCTCCCTGCCACCAGCATCCCGCCGCCGAGCCGGGTACCAGGGGTGGCGCTGGGGACGAGGACGCGTCCCCAGCCGCGGGCCTCGCTCCAGCTGGGCGCTGTTTTGTAAGGACTCCTGGGCCTCTGCGGCGCAGAGATAAGCCCAAGAATTCGCCGTCAGTTCCAAATATCCCGTCCGCTTCCTCCCGCCGTCCTCGCCGCCGCTCCAGCCCGCTTGTCTCATTTCCGCAGCAGCGTGCTGGGGAGCGCTTCCTGTTTTCCCCCCGGGCCCGGGGCGGCGGCGGGGGGCTGAGGGGCGCGGGGAGGAAGGGCAGGACAATGGGCGCGGGTCGGGACGGGCAGCTGCCCAGCGCCCGGGACGGGGGCTCCTCGGTGGCCCGGGATGGGGCTGGGAGGGAGGGGGAAGGCGGATGGCAGGTGGCAGCAGCGGGGACGCGGGTCCTGGGCTGAGCTGAGATTGCGGATGGGGTTTCTTGCCTTTCCTGATTTTTTATTTATTTTATTTTTTTTTTTTCCTTTTTCAAGGGCTTTGCTGTAAATCAACCCAAGCTCCCTAGAGAGCATTGTCTGTGTGCCGCAGTGGGAGCCCCTGCTCCAGCTGGGCATGAGGACAGGCATGAAGCCAGGTGGGGCACAGCCCTGGGTGGGGGCACCCTGCCCTCTAATCGCCCCCCAAAAAACGCATTTTAGGGTCCCTCCAGTCAAACCATCCACCACAACACTCTCCTCCCCAGCCACCGCATGGGAGAACAGCATCCCCACGGGGCTGCTGCCTCCCAGGAGCTGTGACACGGGGCAGGAGGTTAGGATGTGGCTACCCCATCCCAAACTGCAGCTTTGAGACAAGAGGGATCCATTTCAGAGCTCTGCTCACTCGGAGCTCAGCAACCTCCTGCCACAGGTAGGACCAGCCAGTGGGCAGCCCTGTGTCCCCCTGTTTTTGGGGCTCGTGCCCCGCTGTCCTGGGCTGAGTGTGAGTGTTTACTCGGTGCCTTTCTCACCGCTCGCAGCGTGGCAGGAGTTATTCAAAGGAGGGCGGAAGCGAGCACAGCAACTGAAACAACAATGAAAAGGAAACAGAGCTCGAAAAATTCTCCGTTCATAAATCAACTGAACTGCAGGTGATCCCTGGGCAGGAGCGAGCTGAGGAAGACACACAGCTCGGCTCGGCATGGCCAGCAGCCAGGCAGGCTCCGGCCCCCCAGGCAGGGGTGGGGGAGGCTGGGATTTCCCAGGGTGGTCCTGAGTGATGCTGGGGTCTGTGTCCGTGTCCCCGGGGCTGCTCGTCAGGGACTTTGAGGCAGGTGAGGTGCAAGCATTGCTGGGTTTATTTTTATTATGAATTTTTATTATACATCTGGGTGAGAAAGGTGAAGCTGTGCTGGGTGGAGTGGGTTTGTGGGGCCAGCATTGCATGCATGCACAGGCATAGGCCTCCTTTCCAGGCCAGAGGAATACAAAAAGCCCAGGGATGTGATGAAGTGCGTGGACTGTGCCACAGCCCTTTGTGGTCGGCAGAGTGGGGGATATGGTAATTTTGGTGCTTGAGGGGTTGCAGAGCAGCCCCATGCTTTTTATTCATCTCCACGCCTGCCTTTTTGGGTTGAAATTCATCACTTTGGAAGCAGAGAAGCCAAAAAGATGTGGGTGAACATGGCTCCAGTCTGTGGCTGTGCCATGGGAGATGTTGGGGTTAACGGGAGATGGTCCAGGGTTCTGGGCAGCATCAGGCCATGGCTCCTTGCTGGGATCTCATAAAGGCTTTTTCCTCCTTAGGAAATAGAGCTGCTGGATTGGGACAGGCTCCTCAGTGCTGGCAGCATCTCTGCACGGGCAGGGGATGGGCATGGTTGGAAAAAATCTCCCCCTCCTGCCTCCAGTTGTGTCCTGCAGCATCTTGCTGCAGGCAGGATGGGGGCCAGTTTGGACAAATCTAGCTGTCCCCTCCTAGCTGTCCCCTCTGCCAGCTCCTGTAAGCTGAGACCCAGTCCTGGGGACACCAAAAGGAGCTTGTGATTTTGGGGCCAGTGGATGGCCCCAAGGACCAGGCTGGTGGCAGTGGGCTGACCTTACAGCAGAGGAAATGATCCAGTCGTGTTCCCCGCAGTGGGAAAACCAGGAGAGATTGCATGTCCCCCTCTGCTGCTATCTGTCCTCCCTCCTGTGAATTCCCTGTCATCTTGTCTTTTGGCAGACTGGAAAACTGGGAGACCACCGTAAATAAATCCTGTGTCTTTAAGCTGTTTTGTACAGTACAAGAAAATGCACTCGTTGAATTACAGCTTTTTAATCAAATACATGTAACCATGTCACTTAAAGTGCTCGCGAAAAGCAAGGAAAAAAAAACCCAACACAATTGGAAGAGCACGATATTAAAACCAGCTGCCTGCTTACCCCCACCACAGTTAATAGTTTTTGAATGTTCTGAATGAGAGAGAAACCAGAGCCAAGCTCCACTTTCATGTCCATCTTTCTGATCAAGCCCTGTCAGACGGGGGGAGCCGGGCAGCCTGGCACAGAGGCGGGGGATGCGGGAGGGCTGCACTCCCTTGTCCTGCTGCTTTGCCCATCCCTTTGGGCTTTCTCCCTGTGGTGATGGGATGTGGGAGCCCACGGTCTTCCTGCAGGCAAAGCAGCGCTGCCGTGCTGGGACACAGCCTGGAGATGGGAACACAGGTTGCCCAAGCCATGCAGAAATGAGGGAAGCTGCTCTGGGACATCACCACCATGTTGTGTGTCCCCTCGTGACCAGATTTAACCCGATTCTACCCCTTGATGCCTCTTCCTGCAAGTTGGCATCACAGCTTGTCCCCCTGAAGCGCTGCACTACCCACAGCATCCCTTCCTCCGAGCATGCCAGGTCAGTCTGCGGTGTCACAGCACCGTGCCCCGTTCCTTTGGGACACACATGCCAGGACCACCTCAACGCCTGCCTCCGGCCTCGCTGGCCACCGACCCCCCACCCAGCACAGCCTGCCAACCACCCGAGCTGAGCAGTTCCCCCACAACGTGGACCAATGCTCATTAAGCATGAGGCAGAGACCACCAAATATGTCAAAACACACTTAAAATTTATTGTTTCATACCATACGTTTGAGTCTCTTGAACGCCAGCCAGTGTTTCTCCCTCTCTGCGATGGGGCCTATCTGCTGTCACCGGCGCTCCGCGTATATGTATAGCCCGCTTGCTTGCTGGCTTTTGCTTTCCCTCCCCCTTCTTTCTTTAGATGCAAAATACAAACAATTGATGGAAAATGTACATTTGTTCCATATGGGACGGTCGGAGTGTGGAGAGGAGCCAGCAGAGGCATTTTTAGGCAGACTCCTCTCTCCAGCGGATGGCTGGATGGCTTCCCAGAGCGGCCCCGCGCGGCCTGGCCTGACTCTCCTGACGAGCTTCAGACGCTCTGTGACGCTCCCACGATGCTGGGGGGACGGGGTTCAGTTCCCTGAAGGAATCAACCTCCCTGGGCTGCCTAGCACAGCAGGAGGGAGAGGCTTCCACCAAACCACTGCAACATCCCAGAAGGGTTGAGCTTGGCTGCGCGGGAGGCGATGGGGAGACTTGCTTTAGGACTTGCATGGGAAGTTGAGCTAGGCTGGTTGGGTTGTGTTGGGTTAGGTAGGCTCAGCTGGGTTGGTTGGGTTGTGTTAGGTTATGTTGGAATAGGTTGATTGAGTATCCTTGGGATAGGTTACATTGGATTGAGATTGCTTAGGATGGGATGGGTTGGTTTGGATTGGGTTGGCTGGGTTGGATTGGTTTGGGCTGGGTTATGTTGGGTTGTGCTGGGTTGGTTTGGCCTGGGTTATGTTGGGTTGTGCTGGGTTGGTTTGGGCTGGGTTATGTTGGGTTGTGCTGGGTTGGTTTGGGCTGGGTTATGTTGGGTTGTGCTGGGTTGGTTTGGCCTGGGTTACGTTGGGTTGTGCTGGGTTGGATTGGTTTGGGCTGGGTTACGTTGGGTTGTGCTGGGCTGGGTTGGGTTCAGCTATGTTGCATTAGTTGGTTTCGGTGGGTTGGGTTAAGCCATGGGTTGTGTTAGGTTGTGTTGGGTTGGATTGGACTAGGTGACCTCTGGAGAACACTCCCACCCTTCCATGACCCTTTGGCCTCCTGGTACATCACAGATTGCTGGATCACCTCAGAAAAAAAGCACAAATAGTTCTGGCAGATGTTGTGGGGCTCAGTTGGCTCAGAGCCACTGAGGAGAAGAAGCCCCCCAAATCCCTCATGGTTCACACAACGAGACCCAAACCTACCTCCTTCCCAGGGACCTGTCCTCCTCACAGGGACCCCAGCATGGTGCTGGGTGAGCAGATGTTGCTGTAGGGGACTGGGTGTCCAGGGGCTTGTGGTGGCCCTAAGGCAGGGGAAGGAATGTAAGGGCTGGTGGGGGCAATGCTGGGAGCTGGGGCAGGGACAACCAAAGCTCCACAAGGGATGTAGAGGCTGAACTTCACAGCAAGGAAAGTGCTAAAGCATTTCAGGCTGCACAGATTTCCCAGGGCACATTAAGGACTCCTTGCTGGCTTCTTTTCTTTTGCAAAACCTGTGATATTTATGACACTCCAAGTCCATTCCCTGCAGGCAGCTGCCCTCCCCTGCCTGCAGACAATTCCTGCTGCCAGGAGCAGAGCTGGGGGGGCACCCAGCCTCACCCGAGTGTTCCTGCTGCCCAGCAGCTCTGGGCATGGCGCAGAGGAAACGGGGCCTTTCCTGTCTGCAAGGAGCATTGAGATTTCCAAACATTTCCTTTCCCAAACTGAGCTGCAAAGAAGAAAGTTGGGGAAGGCTTGGGAACTTTGCTTCTGCTTGACCAGGAAAGGTTGCTCTGGGAACATTTGAAATCTTTCTTTGCATTTTAACCTTTTCCCTTTGGTTAACCTCTCACCACAGAATGCTGTTACCTCTCCAAAGATTTTGCCTTCCATCTAAAAAAGCCTGGAAACTTTTTTTTTTTCCAGTGCACTTTTTCTCGAGTCAGGAAATGTTTTGGAGCTGTTTCGCACAAACAGGTTTGGTTTTGATAATTTTTTTTTTTTTTTTTTCTGGAAGAGGGGAGAAAATATAAATTCCATCACTTGGTCTAGACCTGGTGCCCCCATGTCAAACACCCAAAATACAAGGATCAAGAGGCTCTAATTCTCTGCTCATCCCAGCCAGGATGACTTCATCAAGGCTGCTGTGTCGGTGTTCCTGCCCAGACGGTGAGCTCTGGGCTGGGATGGCTAGGGCTGCCCTGCAGCTGCCACTTGCCACCCTGCACATCCTGCTTGCCCCCAGCTGTGCCATGGCCTCAGCCTTGGGAACAGCAAGCCTGGAGGCGAACGCTGCCGGGCTGGGCTGGCTGGCACATGAGGTTTTAATATTTGGGTGGGTGATGTCATCGAGAGCTCCGTAACGCTGTAAAAAATCCAGAACTTCTATAAAGCTGATCTGTGAACCTCCAGCAGAACACACACATGTGTGTGTGCACACGGATATGCACATGGACACATGGATATGCACAGGGAGGGATGCATGCATGGAAGATGCACACATGGATGCATACATACACACATGGATGCACCTACATGTGTATGCACGGACATATCCACAGAGGGATGCACGTGTGGATACACATGAAGGAACACCTGGATGCATGTGCAGGCTCAGACACACAAAGGGACAACAAAAAAGATGCACAAAAGGGAGCAGCACACACGTGCAGAGGTGTACACACATGGCTACACACATGCACACACACAACCCACCCAGATGCAGGCACACGGATATCCAGGGATGTGCACACCACACACACACACAGAAATGCCTGCACACAGGGATGGATGTGAGCATGGATGCATGCAGTGATGCAGGTACACACGGGGGCTTGCACACACCCTTTCACACAGATCACACCAGTGCTTGCACACGTACAGGTTTGCACACAGATGTGTTGGGATGCATGCACAGTTGCACACAGAATCCACTGCCCTGCACCCCCAGGGGACACTGAACAGATGCCACCTGCCCATAAAGCCCAGGTAGGACCTGGCATCGCCTCTCCCTCTCCCTGCATCCTGGGAAAGCCGGCAGGATGGGATGTCAGGTTTTCCATTTACCTGTCAAGTACCTTCTCCATATTTCTGCTGTAACGACCTGCTAAAAGCCCCTCGCTCCTCCTCCCCAGCCCAAAACCATCCGGCCTTGAGCTTTGGAGAGATTAAGTCATAAAAATCGGAAGGGGCTGTGCAGTAACAGCCCCAGCCTGAGCCATAACGGCAGTGAAATCATCTCCAAACTATGTCAGCTCCAGCCATTTCCAGTCCCACGTCACACCTGAGCCACCGGCACGCAGTGAAAGAAAACACTGGGGGATGGTTTCCTGGCCCCAGAGCAGCTGTACAGGGACAGGGGAAAGATAAAAATAATATATATGTTAAAAATATATAAAAGTAGCACATAAAATATTGAAAAAAATAGAAAAGTATTAAATGTACAAAAATATAACAATAAAATCCAGTGTATAAAAATAATACAGATAAACATAGAACTAACATATAAGATATGAAACAAGATATAAAACTATAAAAATAATATGTAAAATAAGTGGTGTGGTTAAAGCCCATCAAGGAGCCAGCACCCCTCCCAGGTTCAGCTGAGCCCTCTGCCCTCCTGATGGAGCCAGATCAGCCCCTGTGCTACCAGTTGCATCAAACCCTGGATTTGGAGGGGGAAAAAATCCTGTCCTAGACATGGCTAAACCATGAGGCTGCAGCAGTGACACTGTGGAGAGCTGCCTGCCCAAACCACTGCTGTACCAGCACAAACCAGGCTGGTTTGTAACACTTCTCGATAAAGTTGATGTCAAAGCAGTGAGTATAGGTGAAAAAAGCTGTGTGGAACACTGAGTGATGGTAGGAGGGGGCATCTTTTGGAGTCTGGCATGGGTCTTTCTGCCTGCTGGTATCTGCTCTGGTTTTTTTTTCCTCTCTCCTTTCTCTTCTCTTTTAATTCTCTGTGGCCTGGGGTAGGGCTGGCCAACGAGGTGGGGCTTTCACAGCAGCTGTGTCTTCAAGGTGGTGTATCCTTGGTGCAGTTATGGATGGGAATGACCATTCATTGCAGCTTTCAGTACCTGCTGTAGCCCCACAGAAGCATCTTGGGGCATAAATCACAGCGTGGTTTGGGTTGGAAAGGACCTTAAGGGTCTTCAAGTTCTAACCCCTGCCATGGGCAGGGACACTTTCTGTTAGACCAGATTGCTCCAAGCCAAATGCAACCTGGCCTTGGACACTTCCAGGAATGGGGCATCTACAGCTTCTCCAGGAACCTGTGCCAGTGCATCACCACCCTCATTCTAAAGATCTCTTGAATCTAATCTAAATTGACCCTCCTTCAATTGAAAAACCCCAGCCTGAACCATGAGGAAAGAAGGGAATTTCTGCTGCAGAAAAGTGACTTCACGTTTGCTCCATGATGTGATGGACAGCGTCTCTCCCCAGCACGGCAGGGCAGCTGGGCGAGGACCAGCCTGCTCACCGCTGCTTTGAACCGCAGCAAGTGACCACATCCATGCCTGGAAGGTACCTGGAAGCTGGGGGCTGGAAAATAACTCAGGGCTTTCTTCTTCTCCCCCCTCCCTCATCTCCTTCCTCCCAGGCCGCTTCGGGGAGCGGAGCGGGATGGAGCCCATAGCCGGCTGCTTCCTTTCATAGTCATCGGCGGCAGCACAGGATGCTTCTCATTTGGTGTTGTGTTTGTTTGCTGCAGCGCGGGTTCTGGCACCCGCCGGGCGCCCGCCAGCCCTCCCGTGTAGGTAGTGAGGTCATTTTTCCATGTATTCCCCCTTTTTACATACTGTATATGGAAAGACAATGAAGCGCCTTTGTGGCGTTCCATGGGAACGCGTCGCCAGCCCCCGGAGTGGTCCCGTTTATTAGAGCTTCACATTCAACAACAACAAAAAAAAAGTGAGTCAGGATTGAGTCCTGTTAACACTAATGTGAATTTAATTTAGGAGAAGCTTGAAAATTAATGTCATTTGTTAAATATCCATTTCCCCTAAAAGGCAATTCTTTGCCAACAACAACAACAAAAAACCTCTTCTTCTATTCAATTTTTTCAAAAATTTTTTTTTTAAACAGCCTTTTTTGGCGATATCAGCCTGGTTTAAATCACTTGGTGCTCAAGGAACGGATGCCACCGGGTTTTAAGCAACAGATTGTTGTTCCTCCTTTTCAAATTGAACAAAAAAGCTCCCTGTAAATCATACAGTGATTCATAGGAGGGGGATGAAGCTCCGGCAAAGCACCAGCAGCTCCGAGCAGGATCCGGCTGGGCATGGTGACGGCTCAGCAAGACCCGCCACTGCTGGAGCCGGGAAGCAGCCAATGAAGGCCAGGAGGAGGAAAGGCTCTGGTACATGGAGTTTTCTTCCAGCTCTGAGAATTGGAGAGAAAGCATTGGAGCAGCCTGGCTCTATTTTTCGGGGTTTCATGGGAAAACAGGGTGAGCCATGGGGACCTCGCATCGATGCGCTGCCAGCCTGCCAAAACAATGACCACACCAAGGCTTGTTTCGGAGGAGGATATCACATGTTTTATTATATTTAAATCTGAGAACAGCTGCTTTTCCTGCTGGGAGCATCTCTGGGCAGCACAGTGCGGTGCTGTGGGGCTGACACCAGAATCTCATCCCATCCCAACCCATCCCAAGCCACCGTCCTGTGCCGAGCTGAGCAGAGCCGCTCTCGCGGAGCCCGAGGCGGCTGACGGGGCGGGCGGGCGGCAGCTTGGAAATTAATACATTTGCCAGGTTGTCAAAACATTAATCAACGGATACAAAAATCTGGAAATGGTTGGGACAACATGTATTTGCGGAAAATATGTGTTCACACAACAAGCACACAAGATGGGAACAATTATATGAAGATGTTTTAATAATTAACCAGAATAAAACAGTTTGCTCTCCATACAGTTCTAGACAATAAAAGTGTTTGCAGTCATATTTTTCTTTTGTACAAAATTCCAGTCAGTTGTTCCTCAATATTTACATTATCATTCCCTTTTCACAAAATATCTCCTTTTTTCCCCTCTTCCTTTTTTTTTTTCTTTAAATCCAGCTTTGCTACATAAATGCTTTAGATCTCATGGATATCCCTTGATTTCTTTTTAAAAAGTCTAATAAAAAAACCCCAAAAGACATTAAATACCATTTTATATATAAAAATGCTTAGTAAAAATATAGTTTTGTTGCCCAATTAAAATATATTGCTGAGAATACAGTAAAAACTGTCCTAAAGCCCACCCCTAATGGGCGCCGACTCTTTAACAGCCCCGGCAAAGTCTTTCTAAAAGCTTTTTCCCCCTAAAAGTTCTCCTGTCCTTGGGTTAAATACTGGGGACAGGTCACACTTTGGCTCATCCTAGTGTGATTGTTTCAGGCAGGATTTACTGGAATTGGCTTGAAAATGCCCCTTGGAGCTGGCGGGAGCTGGAGATGTGCCCTGCCAAGGGCTGGAGCGGGGAGCACGGCGGGGAAAGGCGTCTATCTGTGTTATATAGTTATACGGTATATCAGTGAGTTCAGCATGGTCTGTCTCTAAAAAAAATTTTAAAAAATTCAAAATAAAAAAGAACAAACAAGAAAGCGATGCATTTAATGAGATACTCTAAATATGATGGAGCTCGTGGTTAAAGGAGGACGGCTTTTTGTTTTTAGAGGAGAGTCGGGGCTCTCCTGGTGCGCGCCTTGGATGGTGGGGTCAACCTAACCGGTGATGCAGGGGCTATAGTAAACAGCACTGCTGGCATCGGACAGGGCAGATATCAAACTGCTCTCCTCGCAGGAGATGCTTCTAGGAGTCACTTTGGACAGGGAGACATGGTAAGGGAGGCCCGAGGCTTCGGGACGAGTCCTGCTCATGTTCAAATACTGGTCAAACTCGTTGCGGTCAACGTCTGTCCAGAGCTCGGTTTGGTTCAAGTGATCCACGCTCTCCATGTGGTGGGCTTCAGGCGGGGGCGACAGCTGGCCCAGGTGGGCGGAAAGCCCGTTCTGAGTTCCCGAGCACATCTGGTTGTAGTAAAGGCTGGAGGGATGGGGAGTCCTCATGGCGTCGGCCAAGTGTGAGGGGGTCTGCGTGTAGGGCACGGCCACGTCCCGCCCCATGCACTTCTCCTGGGGAAACTCCATCTGGTGATGGTGGTGGTAGCCGCGAAAGGGCATCATGTTGCAGTCATCCTGCATGTGCGGAGGGAAAAACGCTGGCTCGGTCTGTTCCAAGACATCCAAGGGAGACATCTCAGGAGTTGGCAAGCCATAGTTTTCAATATCCGACCCCATGGAGTGGAGTTCTCTGAAGTGGTTAAGTGGGGGAGGCTGGGGGTGGCCCGGCTGGCTGCCGCCATGGTGACTCATGCTGAAGTTGTCACTGCAAGGCTGGGAAAGGTTATGCAGGAGGATATTGGGTTCCATCCTCTTGATTTTCTTGGCTTGCTTCTTTCTCCTTGGGCGGTATTTGTAGTTGGGGTGATCCTGGAGATGCTGGATTCGCAGTCGCTCTGCCTCTTCCACGAAGGGACGCTTGTCGCTGGCGCTCAGCGCTTTCCACGATTGGCCTGGAAGAGGAAAGACAAGTTCTGTGAGAGTGGCTCAGCCACCTGGCACTGGCCAGGGCATGGGGACACCCAGGGAGAGGCAGCCCAGGAGTGAAGGGCTCCTGCAGATGGCTTGGCACCTGAGTGGGGTCCCGCTGCTGGTACCAGAAAGGGCTGGGGAATGGGTTCCCAAGCCAGGCTGTTCTCTTGTCCCAGAAGAAGGCTCGGGCAGTGCCCAGCACTTCAGTGCTGTGGGAGAATGGGGGTACACAGAATGGGAACCCCTCTGCAAGGGCTGGGGATTCTGCCCCCCAGTGCCCCTTGGCACAGTCCACAGTTCCTGCTTCCCTGCATCCATAGCCTGCATCTCTGAAGACCAAATCACCCATCCCAAAACCTCACAGCACCATATCCTGAATCCCACATCCCCACACCCCGCAGCCCTGTGTCTCTGCATCCTGCTGCTCTGTCTGGCCATATCCTGCTTCCCGTAGTCCCGCATCCTGCAGCTCCATTTACCCATATCCTGCTTCCCGTGTTCCCACATCCCGCATCCTATAGTCGTGCATCCCGCATCCTGCAGCCTGTATTCCCATATCCTGCAACCCTGCAGCTGTGTACCCCTCAGCCCTGTATCTCTGCATCCCGCAGCCCTGTCTCCCTGCATCTCGTGTACATGCAGCTCTGTATCTTCACATCCTCACATCCCACAGCCCCATATTCCCACATCCTGAAGCACCACATCCCACAGCCCTTGATCTAACAGTCCTGCATCCTTACATCTCACATCCCTGCAGCCCTGCATCCTTGCAACCTGCAACTGGTAGCCCTTCATCCCACATCCTTAAAGCTTGTGTCTCGCAGCTCTTTACCCTTGCATCCCCCAGCTCTGTATCCCACAGCACCCCATCCTTGTACCCCAGCTCCTGCACCCCCATATTCCTCCAGTCTGCATCCCGCACTCCTGTACCCTTGGAGCCTGGCTAGCAGAGCCCCATATCCTTGCATCCCACAGCCCGCTGCCTTGTATCTGTGCAGTCTGCATCCCACAGCCCTGGACTCTCACAGCGCACATCCCAAATCCCTGTACTGCTTCATCCCACACTCCCAGCCCTGAACCCCCATACCCCAGCAGTTCACATCTCCAGCCCTGTATCCCTGCATCCCACTGCCTTGGACTATCAGAATGAAACCCACCTATCCCTAAACCCCCAGCCCTGTACCCCAAAATTCTGAGCTCTGTACCTCTGCATCCTGCAGTCCTGCACTCTTGCAGCCCACAACCCCAGACCTGTACCTCTGTATCCCTGTATTCCCAGCCCTGTACTCCCACATCCCTGCCTCCCCAGCTCGATATCCTCCCCATCCCACAGCCCTGTACTCTTGCAGCCCGCACCCCCAGCCCGCACCCCCGCATCCCCAGCCCCGTAACGCAGCATTCCGCATCCTTAGCTCCATACTCCCGCATTCCCAGCCCCTCACCCCGCATCCCCGCGCCCCCAGCCCTCCTCCCGCTCCGCTCCCGCTCACCCAGCATCTTGCTGAGCACGGCGTTGTGCAGGTCGGGGTTCTGCTGCGCCAGCCGCTTGCGCTCATCCTTCGCCCAGACCATGAAGGCGTTCATGGGCCGGCGGATGCGGGAATCCTCGGCGGCCTTGCCCTCGGGGCGGCCGGCCGGGGGGCTGTATCCATAGCCCGGCTCGGGGCTGGGCGTGCGGCTGGGGGCCGCGCCGGGGGCCGCGCCGCCGGGGCCGGGGCCGAAGGCGAAGCCGGGCTCGGGGCTCGGCGTGCGGCTGGGG
>VZUI01084229.1:0-10016 GCA_013401135.1 Cettia cetti | reverse complement strand
TTTTTTTTTTTTTTTTTTTTTTTTTTTTTTTTTTTTTTTTTTTTTTTTTTTCACTTCCAGTCCTCCTCCACGTCCAGCCAGGAAGACAAGTCCCTGAAGTCGGAGGAGCTGGTGGAGGGCGGGATCCCCATCGGGCGGGAGGAGGGCCGGGCGCTGGAGGAGCTCTCCTTCCAGCCCTCGCAGCCCCTCAGCAAGTCCAGCTCCTCCCCGGAGCTGCAGACGCTGCAGGAGGTGCTCAAGGATGCCAACGGCCGCGAGGTGCCCCGGAGGCTGAGCACGGAAGTGAAATCCAAATCCCAGTCGGGAAACCTGGAAGGGGAAGGGCTGGGCAGCTGGCTGGGCAGGGGGGAGGACGGCAGGGCCGCCGGGCCGGGCGGTGGCACCGCAGCTGTCACCTCGCCCCGCTCGCCCTCGGGCCACCGGCCGCGGGGCTACACCATCTCCGACTCAGCCCCGTCCAGGAGGGGCAAGAGGATCGACAGAGACGCCTTCAAGGGCAGGGCAGCAGCGTCCAACACAGAGAAAGTCCCTGGGATAAACCCCAGGTGGGTGCAGGGCCCCTGAGCTGCTCGGACAGGGCTCCTTCAGGGGGGTCTGCAAAGCATCTGATTAAAAAAAAATAATTACCTGCTTTATTCAGGAGCTGATACAGACCTGTTGAGCACACTACCATCAAATGAATTTGGGGATTAGGAAACAGAACTCCCAGATGGTGAAAGAAATAGATGGTGAAAGAAATAGATGGATGGTTTCCTCCTGTACTTAATGTACTTATTTTAGGGGCAGTGGTTTGACTGCAGGTTCCCTGGAGTTAAGTTTGCTGTGAACAGGGTGGATTGCTAGTTTTACATTTCAAGAAATAGAATGTGCAAAATCCTCAGAAGAAGGAAAAGAAGGGTTGTAATAGTTGCTTTTTGAACCTGGAGTATTGTTAGCTGTCCGAAATTGCACAATGAGACAATTTTCATCTGATTGAGGGCAGGTAAAATGCAAATGTCTATACAGTCATGTGTCTTAGAGCCTGGAAATGCCCCCAGAGCTGTGGAGGGCGTTCCTGCTCCTCCATTCTGTGCCTTTCAACAGGGAATTTGTGTGGCTGCTGCTGTTGGACAGATCATTGCTTTTCTGACAGGGGTCTATTGCAAACTGCAGGTCGTCCAGGCACTCCAGGTGTCTCTAAAAGATGAATAATACCCTGTTAGCATTTTAATTCCTCCCATTTTTCTGCTGTACATAACGTTATTACCTCCAACAGATCAAAACTGACTTAATTTTTATGGTAACAGACTTTTCCCTTCCTCTCTCCTTCAGCTTTGTGTTTTTACAGTTGTACCACTCCCCCTTCTTTGGTGATGAAAACAACAAACCCCTGTTGTTGCCAAATGAGGTAGGCAAAGAATTGTATAAATCCTTAATTTTTTTTTAACCTCACGACTTCCTCGGAATGTAGATGAGAATTGCAAACATCCAGCTCAGGAGCTGCAGTTTAAAGGTGTTTGCTACCAGCAGTGGCCAGGGGTGGGAAATCTCTGTGTTGAGGTTGTGGAGGGGATTTTTTAAAGCTCACAGAGTGCTGGTTTGGTTTGGTTTGGTTTGGTTTGGTTTGGTTTGGGCAGGGACAGCTCCCAGCAGCACAGGCTGCTCAGCTGGGGTCCCTGTTGGGGTTGCAGACGTTCGAGAGGTCGGTGCAGCTCCTGGATCAGATCCCATCCTATGACACACACAAGATTGCAGTGCTCTACGTTGGGGAGGGCCAGGTGAGTGTGTGCAGGGCCCTGAATCCTTATGGAGTGTCGGGAATCTCTCCTGCTGTGGGGTTTTCCCTGTGGGATTTGCCCTGCTCCCACAGCTGCCTTGCTTTTCCTAAGTTCCCTGCGCTGAAAATCAGCTCCTGCATGAAACCCTTGTGTGAGGGCAATCCCCTCATCCCAGGAGGGATCTCTGGTGCTGGTGCAGTGCTGCTGGCACCGAGTGTGACACGGGACATGTCCCTGTGTCCCAGAGCAACAACGAGATCGCCATCCTGTCCAACGAGCACGGCTCCTATCGCTACACCGAGTTCCTCACGGGCCTGGGCAAGCTCATCGAGCTCAAGGACTGCCAGCCAGACAAGATCTACCTGGGTGGCCTGGACGTGTGTGGGGAGGACGGGCAGTTCACCTACTGCTGGCACGATGACATCATGCAAGGTGAGCTGGAAGGATGCTTTGTCTTCTCAGCTGACCTGCCTTCCACACTGGGTCCTTCCCAGGGAGGTACTGAGGGTGTCCTGGGCTCTGATCCCCTCCGGTTCTGTCTGGGAGCTCTGCAAGCCATGTGATAAAGTTCAGACCTGTAGTGGTTTTATGTTTGCCAGTTTCTGTTTTCTAAATTTAGTATAGTGGTTTGAGTGTTTTTTAGAATTACCCACTCTTTTACGCCCTCATGGGATCACAGCTTCTCATAAGATTAATATTCACCTAGTCCCTCACAAATACCTTTGCTATAAATCCACAATCTGAACAATCATCTCCCCAGTCTATATTTTCTACAATTTAAAGGGATATTTTAATATATTACAGTTTATTACTGTGGCTCATAAAAGACTTTCAGCCTAAAAACAAAGACTGGGGAGATGATTGGCCGTGGCTCATGTCACCTCAGTGCCACACAGCTCCCGCAGCACCCAGCAGTGCAGAAATCATCAGGATGTGCTGAACTTCCCACATTTTTTCCCCACAGCTCTGTGCTCATCACCTGGACTCCAGTTCCATGGGGTGGCTGCAGATCACTCCCTGGGGCTCTGCAGAGCTCAGTTAGGGCAAGTCCTGCTTTAAGCTCTTCTGCCTCTTTCCTCCCTTACCCAGGGTCTCCTCCCCGTGCCCTGTGGTCCTTCCCACTGGCTGCTGCACTCCAGGGACGCCTGCAGCATCCAGTGGGACTGGATTCAGCCCTCACAAACGGGGACAAACCTATCAAGGGAGCACAGTTTGTGTTTTTATTACTGCCACGTGACCATTGCTGCTTTCCCAGCCCAGCCTAAAATCTCAGTGTTCCCTCTCCAGCCATTTTCCACATTGCTACTCTGATGCCCACAAAGGATTTGGATAAATACCGCTGTGACAAGAAGAGGCACCTGGGGAATGATTTTGTTTCCATCATTTACAATGATTCTGGAGAGGATTTTAAACTGGGCACAATAAAGGTAGGGGATTTTCCTCGTGGGTGTGTTACAGCAGGAGCACAGGGTTGTAAACCTTCACGTGTGTGGGTGTTACCCTAAAAACTCTGTGGGGATTATGGGGGGAGCTGCTGGCTGTGATTATGGGGTTCACTGCTGTGTGTTTATGGCATTATGCTGCCAGGGAAATGCTTCTGACTCCTTCATTGCCTTCTTAGGGGCAGTTCAATTTTGTGCATGTGATCATCACCCCCCTGGACTACGACTGTAACCTGGTGACGCTGCAGTGTCGGAAAGGTGGGAATTCCTCAGCCTTTGCTGTGCTGGGGCTTTGTGTTTCAAAAGCTCAAACTTCCAGGAGAAACACTCTGAAACCAGTTTGCCCAGTGACATCTGGGTTTGCCCTGGCCATGTACCTTCTCTGGACCACTCAAGTTGTGTTCAAGCTCAGCAGGGCAGATCCCTCCCTCCCAAGGGACATGGAGGGTTCAGCAGTGCTGGTGCAGGTGTTTCACCAAAGGGGCACTTCTGGGTGGTTTTGGCTCACACTTTGGTTCATGTGAGAGCCCAGCAGGGTCTCCCCAAACCTTTATGGGGCAGCCAGAATTTGGGAGCCAGTTGTGTTAAACTGCAGAGCAGGTTCTGTCAGAGTGGGAGCTGTGGAGCTCGTGGGGACTTGGTTATACAATTCCTCAGGTTTAATTGACTTAGATATTTAGTTACTGGTACCCTTTTGCTTCTTCTTAACAGTCTTACAAGATTTTTTTTTTTATTATTCCTTTAAACTAAAGACATGGAGGGTCTGGTGGACACGAGTGTTGCCAAGATCATCTCTGACAAGAACCTGCCCTTCGTGGCCCGTCAGATGGCCCTGCACGCCAACGTGAGTACCCCCATGAGCTCCCAGCTGCTGCCTTGGCCCATCACCAGCTTCCAAGGAAACAGCAGGGCCTGCTAAAGCAAAGGAACAACTTTTCTACTTGACCTTGAAGGCAGAGTAGGCACCTGAACAGTCCTAACTCAGAGCTGCATTGCAATTGCTGTCAAACTGCACTGAAAAATTGCATTAATTTTGTTGTGGTGTTTACATTAACGTGGCTCCTCTCTCTCCCTGCATCTCCTCACCCCTCCCAACCCAGATGGCTTCCCAGGTCCACCACAGCAGGTCCAACCCCACGGACACCTACCCCTCCAAATGGATCGCGAGGCTGCGCCACATCAAGAGGCTCCGGCACCGGGTGAGTGCAGCTGCTCTGAGGGGCAGAACTGGGCTTGCCTGAGACTTTTCCTGCAGCTGGGGCAGGTAAAACCAGCTGTGAGAACTTGCTGAGCAAGAGGAGGGCTGTGTGTACGGTTTAGAATCCAGCTGCTCTTGGAATCACAGTTTGGGGTGGAAGGGACCTTAAGAATCATCCAGTTCTGTTGGGGGAATGACAAGTGTGGCAATGTCAAACAACTTCACTGGCAGTAAGAGCTTTGGGAAGCTTAATCCTGGAATCCCAGAATCACTGATACAGGACAAGCCCTCCCAGACCATTGAGTCCAAGCTGTGCCCCATGCCCACCCAGCCCAGAGCTCTGAGTGCCACCTCCAGGAATTCCTTGGGCACCTCCAGGGATGGGGAGTCCCTCTGGACAGCCCCTTCAGTGCCTGAGCACTCTTTCCATGGAGAAATTCCTCCTGGTGTCCAATACCTGGACATGGAGTGGTACCCCCCAGTGTCCTGGTAACCTGCCCAGCCCAGATGGAGATTCAGAAGAGTTTTGGAGAGAATGGAGCTCACCTGCTCTCCGTTGCCTTTCAGCTCCGTGAAGAGACACAGTACCAGAGCCCTGGCCTTCCCCTGCAGCTGCACCCCTCTGCCCCCACAAAACCCCCTCCCCAGATCCCCCAGGACCCCCCTCCCACCTACGAGACGGGGCAGAGGAAGAGGCTGATCTCCTCCGTGGACGACTTCACCGAGTTCGTGTAGGGCCGGGCTCGGGGTGTCCCTCTGGGACACTGAGGCCATGGAATTGTGTTCCCTGCCTGCTGATCCCTGCACCTGCATGGACACAGGGATTGGGAGGCCCAGCCTGGCTGCTCCTTGCATGTGGACTTGGCACAGAACCTGCCAGGAGCTTTGGGTGCCCCTGAGGACAACACTGGATTCCCAGCAGAAGCCCCCAGAGGACCAACCCACGGTGTTTGGTTTGATTTGAGCTTTTTCAAAGGTTCTCTGTTGGGAACTTCCCTGCAGAACCTTTCTCTGGACTCCTTCCACACCAACTCCTGGTGGAAGCAGACAAGGGATGATATTCTGCAGATCCTCATGTGAAGGTACAGGAATTGTGGGATTTTTGAGGACTTTATTTGGAAAGAAATATGAAGTATTGAAAATCCACTTTCTATTTCTGAGCACCTGGAATCCCAGCTCCTCCCTGAACCTCGGGGCTGTCAGCACTTTGACTTTTCAGGCTCTGACTCATTCTGCTGCCAGTTCCAGAAAGAGTTAATTTGGGTTCTCTCCTGCCCAAAACGCTGCTTAAGTTCCCAAGGTGTGTCTTCACTTTTGGCCATCTGCAGAACTTCCCTGGTTGCAGGAATGCTGGGGTGTCTCATCCTTCCCCATGCACCTGATAAATCTTTTTTTGACTGCTGACACGTCTTGGGGCATCATCTCCCTACGAGTTTTGCTTCTTCCCTGACAGGGAGGCTCTCAGGGGGGACTGAAGCAGTTCAGTTGGAGCTTCCAGGGCAGGTGGGCACAGCTGGAATGGGATTTGCAGCCCATCCTGAGGCAAGGAGGGCACCAGACACTACAGCACCCAACTGGGAGGCACCTCATAAGCTGGACTATACTGTGAGAACTTCATCTCCTGCTTTGTCCGTGAGTGGGAAGCGTGGATTTGGGAGTGGCTGCCAGCAGGGAGATGAAGACAAGTGCAATGAGCACGTGGGGACTGTGAAGGGACAGGTGAAGGGACAAAGGGACAGCCCTCACCTGTGCAGGAACACCAAGTGTCCGTCGTGTTTGAGTGTTTATGAGTCATAAAGGAAATAAAATATTTGTCTGATCAGTGCTTCTTGATGTCCTGGGGAAGTTCAAACTCTTTCCTGATCCTGTAAATCCTTCCTCCTATCCTGTGTTGCTCATGGAACCACCCCTCCCAGTGCTGGACACAAGGATTCCTGGCTGTGTCCCAGTCCCTGGACTGGGATATTCCCTCTGTGCTGGGAGGGGACTTTTCTGTCAGCTTTGTCCTTGTGCCACCCCAGTGACCACAGGTGAGCTCATTCATTAACACCAGCCCTGACAGGCTGGAGGATTTAGAAAGTGTCTTATGCTGTGCAGGAGACTTTATTAAAATTATGGATGCACAGAGAATGAGGGTGGGTGCAGAGGAGTGTCTGCAGCAGGACACAACTACCTGAGGCAAGTTTTAGCAGTCAGTGTTTATTTGACTTTGTCACTTTGTAAGAAACATCCCCACAGTTACAAAAGACACTATTTTTGTTTGCAGTGAAATGCTGACCAGACAGGAACCGTTGGCATTTTGGTCACAATCATTGTTCTTAAAAAAAAAACAACAAACAAAAAAAACAACAAACAAAACTTAGAAAAAAATAAGGCACTTACAGAAGTCCCTCCCTCTCCCTTGGAACAAATAGTTGGGGGTTTCATTTTTCATTTAAGCAGCTTGATCCTGACACATCATTGTGAGATTCAAGGCAATAAATAAGACACCATCTCTCGGTGACTACAGACACAAAAATATACATTCAGGGGGATTTATGGGCTTTGAGTCAAGTTTATTGCTGTGAGGGTGTAACTCCATGACCGAATCCCTCTGGCTGCAGAGCACCCTGAGCTGGGACATGGAGGGGAGCTGGCACAGGAGCTGCTGCAGCGAGACCTGTGGGCGCTGCTGGAAGCTGTGGGTGCTGCCCAGCAGGCAGGGCTGGGCTGCTGAAGGAACTGTGGGTGGCAGAGCTGCTCTCCGTACTTCAGGGAAGTAGGGCAGTTGTCTGATCCCGTTTCTGCTCCTCTCGGATCCGAGGGAGCGCTTGGAAAAGTCACACGCACCGAGTCACTCACACACGCAGGGCAAGGAACAGGCACCTGGGAACAAACATCCAGGAGGATTTGGGGAGCATCTTTGTTCCAGCTGCCCCTTAGCTTAGGAATGGCTGCTCAAAAACATTCGGGGCCCTCCTGCCTCTGTCTCCTTCCTTCCTACTCCCAGCCTCTTCTAATGAGGCTACTCGAGCTGAGAACTGACGTCTGCATCAGGAACTGAACTTTTTGGCTCCTCAAGAGACTTCCAAGACCTGCTTGGTTCATTTGGGACATTTGAATCACTGAATATTCCCACAGAGCCCTTGGGGTGGCTGCATCTACACCCCCAGTGCCCCACACAGGTGAGACAGGTTGTGCCAGGGCAGGTGTGTGGGGAAAGGAGCTTGGAGCTGCAGGGACTCCAGCCCTGGGGACATCTCAGGTCTCTGGGACACCTCCCCACTGCTCTGACTGCCTGGGTTTGGGGACATGGCACTGTCACATGTGCCAGAGCTGAGCCTGGTGCTGTGCTGCCTCGGAAGTTAAAGGAACAAAAATTCCAAGGCAAATAGTTTTCTATCTTGGCTTGAAAACCAAGGGGTTTTTTTCTGAGCACAGAGCTGACCAGCACCTGGTCCCAGCCCTGCAGCCTCCAGCTGCTGGTTCTGCCTGCTCCAGGCACCTCCCTGTGCCACTCCTGCCCTCTGGGCCCCTCTCTGCCCTCTCCCTCCCTGTCCTGGCTACCAGGAGTGTTTTCCTCCCCTCTGCACTCCACTTCTCTGTGCCCTCTGCTCTTCCAACACCTCCACACTGACCAAGCACCACCTCACTTGTCTTCTCCTGCCCTCATCCCTCTGCAACCTTTCCACAACATCTGTCCTGCACAGCACCTGAGCTTTGCAAAGGTAACTCAGGCCTGCCCCAGCGCAGCCACCCTGACTCACATGGCCAAGGAAGCCCACGGGAGCTGGAATGAAATCTTTGCAAGTATCCAACACAGCTGGGGGCTGGAGGGGAGGCTCAGGAGGGGATGGAGCAGTGGAAGTGTTTTAGGAGCCCCCTCTCTCCACCTGGAAAAGTCCCCCCTGCCCTGGGAAGGTGCTTCCAGGCCCACCAGCACCAGAGGCAACCAAACCCCAGGCACCTGCCCTGCAGCTCTGCCCATCTCAGCCTTCCCTTCCACCCTCTCACCTGCCCAAAGCATGGAGCAGGTTCTGGAACACACAGAGGAGCCCACTGGGGGCTTTTCCCCATCTGCCTGTGGCCACTGCCCCGAGCCAGCCCAGGAGAGCACACACACCACACACACAGACACCCAATCCTTATATACATGGGACATTCCCAGGAAGAAGCACTTAATACATCCTTTAAATAACTCTGACAATAGTGTTCTGTCTCCTATCTACATGTTTCAAACACGGTACCGATGCTATGAAAATATAGCAAACATACAAAAATATATACATTTAAAAACCAAACAAATCCCATATAAATTACTTACAATAGCCATAAGGTGAAATGGGGCTGAGGAGGGGAGGGCAGCCCCTGGGGGGGCTTCAGGCACCCCAGGCTGTGATCTGGGGGGTCCCATGGCACAGGCCAGCTGTAGCCCAGCAGCTGTAGCCCAGCACATGGTGAATCCCAGCTGGCAGGGCTGGAGGGATCCCAAAAAAAGCTCCCTCAGGGCTTCACCTGCCTCATTTGTGCTCAGGGAAGGTGCTGGCACGGCTGCCTGAGCTGGGGCTGCGCTCCCCTCCTCCCTGCCCATTTCAGTTTATGATTTAAACAAACAAAATACTGCTTTTGTGATATATTATCCCATTCTTAGCTCGCACGTGTCACTGGTAGCCGAGGAAAGCCTTGTTTAAAGTGCTGGGCAGTACATAGGAACAAGTAAACCAAAATAAAATACATATACTTAGGGCAATACATTCCTTGGGTTAGAGAAGCCAAGCAGCCAGCGGCGCCTGCACCCCGGGGCCACGGCGGGGGGACAGGGCGGGTGGGGACCGCAGTGACACCAGCACATTGGGAACCCCACGCCGGGAGCCGGGAACCCCACACTGGGAGATGGGAACCCCACCCGGGAGTGGGGAACCCCACGCCGGGAGCCGGGAACCCCACGCCGGGAACCCCACGCCGGGAGCGGGGAACCCCACGCTCGCAGGTGGCAGAGGCAGCCCGGGGGGTCTCTCGTCCCCAGCTCGCTGCAATGTCCTTTGTTTTAAATATCGGATTTCTTTAAATACAAATAATAGTACCAATTTCTGGAGGATAAAAGTAGCCAATACTGGAAATTAACTGCTCTGGGTGTAGATAGCATTTCTCTATATATCTATTTATGCTTAAAAAACAAGGTGGGTTAAATACCTTCTCGAAAGCTGTCGCTTTCCTCCACAGTGCGTCTGGTCGACAAAAATCCAAGACTTGGTTCAAACCTTCAAGGCCTGGGGCTCTTTTCTCCCTTTCCCATCCGGCACAGCCAGCAGGGAAGCCGGGGAAGCTTTGTCCCGTCCCCCTTGTGCCCGCCCCAGTCCCACCTGTGGGGCTGCCGCACACCCACAGCTGCTCCCTGTGAGCCAGCGGGGATCTCCTGCACCTGCTCATCCCCGGGGAAAGGCTCGGCCTTCTCCCCTTCCCTCTGTAACACTGGAACGCTCCCGTGGGGCCGGTGGCCGTGCCAGCGGCGTGGCCGGAGAGCCCCCGTGCCCGGCCGGCCCAGCCGCCGCGGCAGCTCCGGGCGGGCACAGCCCACCCAGCCTGGGAAACGCCCTGCCAGGGCAGAGCATCGCTCCTGCAGCCCCGTTACTTGACCGT
>VZUI01084214.1:0-86713 GCA_013401135.1 Cettia cetti | reverse complement strand
GAGCCAGCAGTGTGCCCTGGTGGCCAAGAAGGCCAATGGCATCCTGGCCTGGATCAGGAATAGTGTGGCCAGCAGGAGCAGGGAGGTCATTCTTCCCCTGTACCTGGCACTGGTGAGGCCACACCCTGAGTGCTGTGTCCAGCTCTGGGCCCCTCAGTTTAGGAAGGACATTGAGATGCTTGAGCGTGTCCAGAGGAGGGCAACGAGGCTGGTGAGGGGCTTATGAAGAAAGATTGAGGGAACTGGGGTTGTTTAGCCTGGAGAAGAGGAGACTCAGAGGTGACCTTATCACTCTCTACAACTTCCTGAAGGGGGTTGTGGTCAGCTGGGGTTGGTCTCTTTCTCCGGGCAATAACGGACAGAACGAGAGGACACAGACTCAAGCTGCGTCAAGGGAAATACAGGTTGGACATTAGAAAAAAGTTTTTTATGGAAAGAGTGATAAAGTACTGGAATGGCCTGCCTGGAGAGTCACCATCCCTGGACATGTTTAAAAAAAGACTGGATGTGGCACTTGGTGCTATGGTCTAGTTGAGGTATTAAGTTGGACTCGATGATCTTGAAGGTCTCTTCCAACCTAGAAAATTCTGTGATTCTGTGAAATTTACCTCAAATATGTTATGATCTAGCTTTGATTACATTACATAAACAATACTATGAAGATCAAAAAAAAAAAAAAAAAAAGTAGCAGTTTCAAACAGGGTTCAATTGACAATTGGAGGTGTTCTGGCCAGATCTGTAAGAATAAAGCAAAAATATTTAGGAAGCAACAGAGCTCACAGACAGCTCAAAGAGTAGGGTGAATATAAGAGTAGAAATAAAGATTATATACTGAAAAGGCTGAAGTAATTATAAAAAACCTGATTACTTGACTTATATCTCAAGGTCATCTATCCCTGACTCATCTCCATGAGATTATTATTGACTTTTCAAAACCCATAATTTTGAACTCAGCACAACTTAATATTGTACATGCTTCTGAGGAGGCTTAGAATATCTAGTCTGATTGCAGTTACACTTTACTCAGTTCTAGTCTTTTAACTTCAGACACTAGGCTCACGGATTGCTTCAGTTTTGAGGCCGATGTGAAGAAGCAGTTCTTTTTAAAATAGAAAAAAAATTAGAAAAAAAATAGAAAATATTCTGGACTCAGCAGTTCTGTTTAGATCTTCACAGCTTCAATAGTTCTGTGAATACCAAGGCCCGTACTTGTACAGTTCCCCTTTGCTAAGTCAAGTAATAACTGTTTCACATTAAGGTGTTTCATGTGACAGAAGCCATGCATATGAAACAGCAGGTCACATGAATGTCACTGACTATTAGTCTAGGCACTCAATCAGCTTACATGCTGCTTTCATATGCTTCAGAAGGGAATGAAAAACACGCTAAATTTAAGAGAAGCACCACTCATTCTTATGACAAATAGGGCAGATGTACATAAAAAAAAGTATTTGTTGTAGAGGATACCCTTTTTCTAATGCTCACGGGTTTGTTTTTTTGATCGTCTAGTACAATTCAACATAGATAGTTTGTACTTTGTTTACTGACTTATGTCCAAGCAAGAATACATTTTGAAAGCTCTGCTCATTTAGATCTCTTATTCAGACACCTGAAAATTATTTTATTTTGAAATATAACAGTCATGGAGGCCTCCACCTAAGGCTAAGTCTGTAGGCTGGTTTTTTTTCTACATGGAAAATTGTAGGTGTAGGTAAGTCTTCTCACATATTTGTTTCACAAGTATTTGTGAACAGATGGTAAACTCTTGGCATCGGTAGACATCTGGACAGGCATTAATGACAAGAATAATAAAGTGGTCTTCTAAAGAAAATCTTAGCACTGAAAAGTTCCAGAGTTCCTGAGTGTAACTAAACCATGTGGCACAGAAAGTCTATGTTTCTCTAGAAGATGGTAATATAGCCTATTTTTACTTAAAAAAAAAAAAAAAGAAAAGAAATTCTCAAAAAAGCAACATACTTCTTTGCTTATCATGTAAAATATGATAAGAATGAGCCAGAGACAGGATCTGCTTCAATGGCATGTAAAGTACCCTGCTGAGCTGATCTTAAAGAGTTGTGTTATGGGTATTCTGATCCAGAAATTGATTTGGTTTGCTAATGTAAAGCGCTTGATCTGCAGACTCCCCATCATATTGAGGAAGTAACTTTTTGGTAGCTACCCTCTATTTAATATATTTATCAAAGGGCACTAAAATACAACCATCTCCTTAAGCCTCCAGACTGTAGGAAATCACAGAGCTAATTGCCCTATCCATCTATTTTTCACGCTTAGCTTTTGAAATGTCTAAGCTTTGATACATTATGTCACCATTTTATGCATGAAGAGTCATAAGCTGTCAATGTATTCACCCCACACAGTGGAAAAACAGTCTCAAAAACTGTCAGCACCAAAACCTGTAAAAATATAGAGAAAAAAAATATTTTTGAGAAGTGGACAAATGAAACAGAAAGAAAGGGCTGCAGTTTCCTTGCTAAAGTTAAAAATAATTTTATATCATTAGTTTGTCATTAAATTTTACATTACATACTTGTACAGGTCACAGGAGTTATAAATATCTTAATGATAAAGAGCTTTGGGACTTGAAAAATAAAAAATAAAAACATACAGAGACAAAATAAAATGGAGATATATTGTTTTCAAGCCTTCACAGAACATTTCAATTTCTGTTATTAAGGCTCCTATTTTCTCTTAAGAAGACAACTGAATTGAGAATAACTTAGCAAAAAGAAACAGAAATGATTCATAATAATGGTACCTGACAGTAGCAGCAAACAACTCAAGCAGTGAAAAGTACAAAGAAAGGAACATGTCATGGAATATACTGGAGAGTGTTATTGCTCTGCTGCAAAAAGGGACATTTTTTGATAAAGAGATGCAAGAGAGTTTAGTTTAATTCTGCAAGCCATTTGTGAACAATTTTCCCTGAAACTGTTTCCATTAACTTCCTCAACAGGGAATACAAAACACTACTCTCTGCTAATATTGCTTTTCATTTGTCCACTTAATATTACTTAGTCCTTACAAGACAAGACATTGTTTCCACAGTCTTAAGTACAATTTAAAAAAGAGAGCACTGCAGAATTCTAAATACTAAGAACCATGAGAAGCTGTGTCAATTCTGCAGAGACGTGCAAGAAACTGAGGTTTGCACCAACTCTGATTCTTAACAATGGTGTCACAATCTTCTCAAGAACACTTAAGCTCTAATAAATGTTTGAGTTGGTAGGTACAATTAAAAAGTATCATACGCAAGCTACAGTAATTTGCATAATGCTTCTAGGAATGTATTACGATCTAAAGAATACATTATGAGTAAGCATCTTTGAGTATAAGGTTATATTTTGATGAATACATGCAGGAAATTGATGTGCATCTGTTTCCAACTTGAATTAATTTTATTTTGCAGAAGTTAATTAACTTTTGTTACACTAAACATCCCCTTTTATCATGACTGAGCATCACTTCAGCTACACCCACCATAAATTGTCAATGTATTTACCCTACTCACTCTGCACTATGCAGCTGATTTTTCCCCCTGCTTGTTCTGACAGAAGGACTTTACAATTTCCATTTGTGGTTTAACATCAGAAAGCCTAGCCTTCAATTGCCAGTCCTGTTCTACAAATCTGACCTCAGAGAGGTTCACAGCAAGCAGTAATGCCATGAGGCCAAACAAGTCATCTTTGCACTACCAAGGAAAGTTTATTTTTTCATAATTGAACAACTTGAATCTCATCCACTGCAAGCCTCAGCCATCAGCCTTCCATCACTGTTTCATGGTCTCTAATTGTAGTTAAGTATAAATTTGTTTTCACCATGTCCCCATTTAGAAATATACAACCTTTCAGAGGTTGCTGAACATCACACTCCTATAAACATTAATGTATCCAGTCCAGTAGTAGCAAGCGAAATGCTGTTGGGCTCTTTGAACATTCCCATGAAGGTAACAATCCCATGAAGGGATGTTCACAACTGCTACTTTTACTCCTCCATGTAAAATTACTACTGTCAGGCTATTATGACCAATGCGTGGGCTTCTTGAAGAAAGATATCATGTTGTAATAAAAGGTAAAAATTAAATCGTATTATTTGCACCTTTATATTGTGGCTCAATCTGTAACAGACTTCAACAAGTTAATGCTTGGTCACGTGTACACATGGGGATAAAAACTAGTCTTTTAAACCCCCAGTTGCCGTTCCAAGAAAATCTTGATAGTTAGGATTTTGTCGCTGCCTTTACCTTCATGAAGAGCATTTTCTCTTCTAAAAATCTAAATGTCACCAGAATTGTTTGTTCCTTGTGAACAGTTACTTGAGTCTTTTGACTCAGACCAGTTTCAGCTACTTGAGTCACTCAAGTCAGACCAGCTCCAGAAATATACTTTAACAGTCCAACTCAGAAAACTTGGAATTTTAGGAAAATCCTGTGAGCAGATTTGGTGGATTTTTCAGACCAAACAATTGTTAGGATCAAAAAATGGTAAGTCATGGACTATAAGGGGAGGAGAGGAGAGAGATGAGTGGAATTTAAAGTTATCAAAAGGCTTCAAGAGGTGTATTACTCAGTGCCGTGGTTTAGTTTATGTGCTAAGGGATGGGTTGGACTTGATAATCTTGAAGGTGTCTTCCAACCTAGTGATTCTGTGATTCCCTGATTATTACAGATTTAGCTGCCATGGACAGAGATATTATTGTAGTCAGTGCATTGAATTCTAATTTTTTTCATAACAGTTTAGTTCAGATAAAAAATATTTTCAGTTGTAGCTGGTTTATTTCTGTCTTTACTTTTCTTATAGCTTTTTCATTACTTTGCTGATAATGTCCATTATCTGCTCAGGGCAGAAAGTCTGATTTGGTGATGGCAAGAATAACAGTATAGAAGCTAACTGTACAGAGAGCATAAGTATTAGAGAGAGAAAATGAAAAACTTTAGGGATTTTGCCACAAATTATGTGATATATAATGCTGGAAAGCAGCACCAGATGTACATAACAGTCGGAATATTTCCCTCTTCTACTAGAAGAAGCACAACACAGATGTTTCTTATTTTATGGAAGTATATGAATGAAATACTGTCTTAATGTGACAGTAATAGCCTTCTGTGTCATTAGGAAAGTAGATTATTTAATTGTAGACCTATGTACTCAAACACCCTTTTATTTCTGAATATGGACACTTTCATCCATATTGATACATTCATCAAAGAAAATGATATCAAAAAACCCAGAGGAATATTCCCACAGAAATTACACCAAATCTAAGACTGATCATCACATTTTTGATAAGTTCTGACAAATGGTTAGAAATACAG
Organism: Cettia cetti; assembly: GCA_013401135.1. Lineage (NCBI taxonomy): Eukaryota > Metazoa > Chordata > Aves > Passeriformes > Sylviidae > Cettia > Cettia cetti. The sequence goes on along the minus strand of VZUI01084214.1, from coordinate 81,381 downwards.
GAAGAATGTTTGGCTCAAACTGGGGTTATCTGTTATGCTCTGTCTACAAAAAGCAACAAAAAAGTCAGCAAAAATACAAGAACTACTTTGAGTAGAGTTCTGTGAGCTATTACAGTGATAGAAAAATAGGAAAATCTATGCTGCTACCTATTACAATGTTCAGCAAAGGAAAACTATGCACATTTTTGAGAACATTTACAGGTTTCTGTGAAAAAAAAACCAGCCAAATCAGTAACAAAGTACCTCTATCACTAATTTTGTCTCCCAAAAGAGAAATAAGCCAGCAAGGTTTTTTTACTGGTAAACCAGCTGAGCAGACAGCGACAGTCTAATACTAGCTTTTTCTGTATATCTTGGCTTCATACAGACACAAAAGGAAGGCTAGCACTCATTGAAACATAAGCACTTTTGAGATCAAAAGAGATGAATCTGAAAAAAAGTTAAAATACACAATGAATACTAAAATACGATGTATAAAAGCAGAAATATGAAATCAAATAATTAACCATGAGCTAAAATTTTGGAAAGTCAGTGTCAGGTATTAATTATTTTGGACTTTTTTACAATTCTTTCTTCACATTTTATGATATATGCCTTTACTGGGAAGATGCCCTAATGATACCAACAGCACACAGCCCAAGTGCTCAATAAATTAGACTGTGACAAGAATCAGAATGTTTTAAGTAGAGGCTGAAGCCCAATGCTGTACATACATGCAGCCAGTGGATGAAAAGGAAAACCTGGAAACTCTTCCGTGAAAACATTATTTAAGAAATGGAGAAATGTTCTTGTCTTAATTTTAAATTTTGCTAGAATATACACTCTGGAAAAACATATCCTAATCCCCACTCCCCCCCCCCCCCCCCCCCTTTTTTTTTTTTCCTGTACTATAGAAAAATCAATTAAATTTTTCATAAATGTCAGGAAGCCTATTTGATTGCATCACCCATTTTGGAAATGGAGACCACACTTTCTAATTTGTAGAGATTTAAACTTGATCTCACACAAAAACAGGCAGGCATAGTATATATGAGGTACAATGATGTAATATTTGCTAATCTCCTTTCCATGGGAGATATCAGTTACTTTGGGAGGTGCAGGGGAAGGGGGAGAAGAAGAAACCCAAATATTCCATTATAAACTTCAAAACAGATGTATATATTTTCCATCAAAAGAGAATTTTTTTAACATTCCTAATGTAATTTGCATGTGTCGTAGCTGACCAATACTTCCCACCCCACTCCAGGGAATGAACTGCAAGTAGTCTGGTATTTTGTACACCCAAAAACCTGTTTAGAAGGCACACCTTTCTGAAGCCCAAGTCATATAAACAGTCTTTTTTTAGCTGCTCTCTCTTGTGCAATACATGTCTTGGCTACTGCTCTCCTTCCCTTGCCCTGCAACAAAGCAATTTTTTGTTGTGCAGCTGCTGCAACTGCAAACCCTGCAGAACCTTTAGTCCTCACTGGATCTATGAAGGTTTCAAAGGTTTCCAGATGATGGTGAAGATGAGTAAGCCATCTGCACGCTGCTGATTCTGAACAGGTTAAAGACACTACAAGCACTCTGCTGGTTCATCTTTCCATGGAAAATTTCTGTCCAAAACCTGTCACTGGCCCAGTGTTAGTCTCTGTGAGTATGGATCACGAAACTCCCTTTCCTTGACCAACTTCACTCTCGCACCTGACTCTTCCAAAAGTACCTGAGTATTTCCAGTCATCAAAATATATGCCAAGCACTTGCAAAGTAAATAGATGCATCCTCAGATACCATAGAAATAAATGAAAGCTTTCAGCGGTTTATTCTTCATTTACAGTCGACTCTGTTTCTATTGTTTCAACACTGAAAGTGTCCCTTCCCACATAATTTATTCTTTTAAAAAAGCTTTTATTCTTTCTACCATCATCTATCATGGCAGCATGTAATTATGGACAAGTTTTTGGGAGATCTTATAAGGTTTTTCTTCTCAGAAAATCACTCTGAGGAATTAGAAAACTATTGGAATATTGTCTCTTGATTTAAAAAAAAAAAAGTTCATTTTTTAAAGGTGTGTTTAAAAAAATGCAAGTATTCCATAAAATGGTAAAACTTTGTAATTCATCAAGAACAGAGCATTAAAAACATTAAACCACCTTCAGCTGAACTGCACTTGCAGGTTTGCATACATAAGATTTTAGTTCAGCCTTGAAAGAGCTGAGCTTTTTGTCCCAGATGGTGGTATTAGGACAGTATCTTCAAAACACAAGACCCAAAAAGAATGCAAGCTACAGCACTATCATTGCACTAAGCAGCATGATAGATACTGAGAATAAACAGGGGTGCCAGTTTTTCCTGCCATATCTTAGCATTTGAAGGGAAATCATGGTGCACTCTTTTTTGATAATTCATCCTATGCTTCCTAGGAAAAATATACTGAAATTTTACATCAGTTCTTAATACAAACTGATGTTCAGTATCCAAACTTTTTCATTCATGACATTACAATGCATTGAGTTTAAAAGATTTATGTCTGACATGTATTTCAGACAACCAAGTGTACAAGATTCAGTGGTTTTATGTCATGTAGTAAAATGTTATATTTCCTTAAGTAAACTTTGGTTATACTATCAAAAATATTTTAATTTTATTACTTCTATATATCTATATAACAAAGATATTAAATTTCTCATTGTGATCATAACTATCAGCCACTGAAGTTATGGGTACTAATAACCACATACAGTGATTAAAAAGTCATAGAATTATCTGCACTCTAAGACTGGAAACTTACAATCCTATTTCTTCTCTTCTACACAGACACCATGCATCTTCTTTCAATCTGATTGAATGAATAATGCATTTAAGACAAATTCAAAATATGTTTAGCTCAAACTTTGCAAATATTAGACCTAAAAAAAAAGATGTGTGCTTCTTAAGTGTATCACCTGTTCCCTTGCTCTGTGATGTGTCTTTCGTGTCATATTGCCTCTAATGAGTGCCTCTCTCAGCAAGAATTGCACACTTAAAATACTGATGGTTCTTCTAACTGTGAAGTGAAAACCAAGGCATATTGAAAAAAAGAGGAAAATAAATAAGTGCAAACTACTTGTTTTGGCTGGGATACTGTTAATTTTCTTCAAAGCAGCCTACATGGTGCTGTGTTTTGGATCTGTGGCCAGAACAGTGTTGATAACACAATTAATATGTTACAGTTGCAGTTACATTTAATGCTGAGCAGCATTTATATAGAGTCAAGGCTGCTTCTGTTGTTCATACTGAAGTTCCAATGAGGAGGCTGGGAGTGCACAAGGATTTAGGACAGGACACAGCCAGGAAAAGTGATTCCAACTGACCCGAGTGATGCTCTATACCATGATGCATGGTCAGCAATAAAAGCTGGGGGAAGAAAGCAGAGGGAAATTCAGAGATATGGGGTTTGTCTTCCCCAGTAACTGTTGTGTGTGATTGAGTCCTGCCATACTGGGGATGGCTGAACACCTGCTTGCCCATGGGAAGTGCTGAATTAATTGCTCATTTTTTCTTGCTTGTGCACACAGCTTTTGCTTTACCCATTGAACTGTCTTTATCTCATGGGTTTTCAGTTTCCCATTTTAAATTCTCTCCCCCTCCAACAGCAGGAGGTGATCAGCTGCCTAATGGCATTAATTGATGATATGTACTATGTAAGGCTAAGGTGGAGAGAGGAGACATCCAAGCTGGAACATCTATACTGAAATTGGACAAGAAACTGCATTTGAGCATGGCTAGTAACACTTGCTCCTACCACTGGGCCTCATTACCTATTTGTTTTCCAGTTTTGCAGGGCAGGAACAGAGTTACACTTGTTCTCAGTGCAAATAACTGTAGAAGCTTCAAAGTCTGAGATACAGTACACTGCTCTCTGACCCCTATAGTTCCCATGGCCATGGAAGAAAAAAAAACTATGAAGAAACATTACTTGGCTTTATCTCCAGACACTACTACATGTATTAAAAATGTAAAACTACTCAAATGGGTGCTGAAAGCAAAAAAAAGGAGGATGAAATGCTAAGAACCTTTAATTTTTTTTTGATAATGATTCATCAACTGATCATTTCCTTAAAAAGTTGAAGATAAATAATTTCACAAGGTATTGGTGTTAAAATAAAGAGCAACTTCTGAAAAACGTCTTTACTTCAGATGAGCTGCAGATATCTGGATTTCAAATTGTCCTTCCTTTATGTGAAATGTCAAAATGAACAAAAGAAAAAAAAAAAAAAAAGAAAAAAAGGAAGAGTTTTCCCCTAAGCACAGTTGCTAACCATGAGATATACTTTGCAGAAAAACATATCTTTGTTAAAATGGTCTTGTTGATTTTGGTGTTAAAAGGACAAGTGAAAGGAATACAAAGACAGCACAGAGAACTATCAGCATGTACAACACAACTTTGTGATGCTAAGCACAGGGTTGCACACTATTAAGGCTAAAAATTTCTTTGCTCCTTCACAATTAACCAAATTAAAATAAAATATTAAACATTAATTGAAAATGAAAGGATATAGTTTTCATATTAACTCCTGTGTCTAATGAATATATCTGAGAAGTATGCAGTGAATAACCCTATGTAGATTTTTTTTCTTATTTATAGATTTAGTTTGAACTTCAGACATACGTCTTTCAAAAAAAGCTCAGCTTCATGAACAGTGTTTGTTACCATTCTCTCAATCAGCTTTTAAATTAGTACCTAATTATCCTTGTTTTACAGACAAGAAGCATCCAGTCTACTGGAAAATATGGACTTGATTTTTCTAATTGCATTATTCTCCTACTTTATTTGCACATGGTAATCACATTCTGTTTTCTTTTTAAAAATATTTTGTAGTAATGTCTAGTAATTAACAGCAGTTTCCAATCTTAATAATTCTCTGATTCTGTAATTTTGTAAGCATTTTGAAAAAAAACTGAACATGCACACTAAAGAAAATAGATTACATATGAAATACAATTAAAATATTGGAAACAGAAACACAGGTATATACACAGAATACGCATTTTATATACACAAGTATATACATTTTGTTAGATGCTGCTCTTAAGTGATTAAAGAACTTTTACTTAGTGCTTTTAAGGTGATTTTTAACAGTCTGTTATATTTTTTTACTTTTTTGGCAGTTGGTGCATGGTAGGGGATATGGTACACTCCATGCTAGTAGGTAAGAGGTTTTGTATATCAATTCATCATTTATGTGTAAGTGCAACAGGAGAACAACACCTTTTTTTTTGTTTAGGGACACTTGCTAGAAACAGTTTTGACAGCTACTAAATTCTAAAAGAGACTTAGGATTGGTTCAGAAGGTTACAGCTGCCAAACATGATCATGTCTCTATACCACAATGCATCTTCTATTGTTTCTCATACCTTTTCATCACACTTTGTCAAGGTGAGAAACAGTTTAAAACAAAACAAAATGTGAAACTGAAATGTTTTAATCTATATTTTGAGATAAAAATGGTTACCTCCTTGCTACCTAAACTTTTCTTTGCATTCACTGTACTGAAATATGGTTGAGGCTGGGCAAAAGTGATCAGGATAGTTGAATTTTGTTTAATAAATCACCTATTTCCATTTATTCAGTCAGTACCCCAAATACACTCAGGCCTTGCCTGAACTCTGGCATATCTATACCTGTGCCCAGTCTGATCTCCTGCTGGACCGGGCTTGGGCTTCAAGACAAGAGCCCTGTTGCCTGGGCTTGGACTCCAGACATGGAGTGCACGGAGCCTCTCTTGAGCCTGGTCTCCAACATCCTCAGCAGCTGCTCCCAATGTGGCCTCTGCACATTCCCTGCACATGTCTCAGCTGGGGCTACAGGTGGTTGCTACCAGCCAACAGTGCTCCTGACCCAGCTTGTGCTGCAGCACTGGACCTTGTCCTTGAGGACACAGCCTGCGCTTTGGACACCCTCAGCTCTCAACTCACCCACCTCCATGTAGCTGCTCCCTGACATTTTCCATCCTGAGCAACTACACACCAATCCTAAAATAGACAAATCTTTAAAAAATTTCTGAAATCAGGTTAACTGAATTCCAGTGCAGAGAAAATGGGCAACATTTGCCTGTGAAGAGAAGATTGTGGCCTTTCTTTCACCCATAGCTAGGAGACCCACAATTTAGGGAATCACCTTGGTTTTGGTAAAGCTTCCACATAATTTCAACACAGAGAACAGTCTCCCACTCGGTGTCAGGGAGTCGCCATGACAATATTGTGTTCCAACATTTATATAATTTTTATTTTACCTGCCAGTCTGTAGAAAGTACAGCAAAATATAGCAATTACTGAACTATACAAGCAATTCCTAAAGCTAGGTTTAGAAAAAAACTTAAACTCGTTTAAACTTTCTGCAGAACTAAAGAAAATGTCAGCAAAAAAATTGAAAAAGAGGATGCAAAACTTCTTTATCTAGAATTCTGAAGAAACAGGCCTCTCAGGAGTGTACAGCTTCAAAATAAATGTAAGGCCAAAGGCAACTGACTAAGTAATGAAATGAAGTGCTAAACATCTTTCTTTGGCTGGACAAGCACAATTAAACATGATCTTTCCAAAAAAACCAGATAGCCTTGAACCAAAGTTAGATTTCACTACCATATTGAGAGCAAATTGGTATTTCAATTTTCATTAAAAATAAAAATTAGTCTAACTAAAAAAACCCCTGCTAAATTAATAACTAATATTTTTTCATCTAAGTTCTCCAATAAATCCTCACACCTCTTATTTTCAACTGTGCACTTCAATTGAAATATGTAAAGTTATCAGTTTCCTGCAGATCAAGAACACCAATAATGAAGGTCAGAGTTCAAATTAATAAGTTTTTACTGAAAAAGATATCTGCTTCTGGAAACCAGAATTTTACTAGGCTTCAGTAATTTTTTTTTTTTTTGTAGGTTTGTACCTTAATTTAGAAATGTCTTAAAAAAAAAAATAACCACAAACTTTAAATAAAAATATTTTTCTTCCACCCCTGCAGACACATATGCAATTTGAGACTCAAATTACTGAAATAAAAATTAATTAATATATGTCCTACCCTGTGAACATACTTCAAAACATAAAACAAAACATCTATATCAGATTCCCTGCAGCTTTAAAAACATTTTCCTCTCTCACAATATTAATGAGCTTCCACTATAATGGCCCTAAATCCTGAAAACCATATGTGAGCCAATGAGTTGCCTGCTTTCGATGTTAGTAGTGTCTTTAGAGCCTTAGTATGCTGCATGTTCACAACATTCAATAACATGATGTAAGGGAAGCACATAAAAATTGGATTCTGTAAACTTTTCTGTATCAGGAAAGCCTACAATTTGGTGTCATTAGACTGAAAATATAATTTATTTGATTTAGGAAAAAACATGCAGTATATTGTGATGAATTAAAGAAATCTTCATATTATTACCAATTTCCTGTGTAACACATGGCTCCCTCTGCCTTCTATGGCCAGAAGCCACACAACACATCTCCACCTAGAGCAAGTCTAAGACAGTCAACAATTCAGAACTTTATTAGAGCAGAAATTATTTCCTCTTCACAGTGCAAGTTTCATTCACTTATTTTATGTCCAAGGACAAGAAGACAAGATTGAGGAGTTTTCTCTACATACTTGTCATTTTTATGTCTCCTAAGAAAAAGGCAAAGCCAAAACTCTTGAATTAGATACTTGATACTGGTAGCTACTACACCATTTCTTAGTTGCCAGATTCTCGCTTTTACAGCCTATAAGTATCTGTCTATTTTTATTTTCAGGGACAGGTAGAGTCAAAAGATTTCTATCAGGAAGGCTAAGATCACCCTCCTGTTGTTTTCAACATGAGCGAGTGCAGAAACCCTCCTTTGGCACTCAAAGTCGAGCCAGCTAAAAATGCACCACAGTCAGACAAATGCATCTCTATTCTCAAATCTACTTACCATGGAACCGAAACAATGCATTGCTTTTGATTAGAAATATCAATAATATAATACAGTAAAAGTATGTCAGATATATTTGTTGTATGTTCTATGTAACTGCAAGGCAACCACTAACACTTTAAGACAGCTCTTAACACAGATGAAACTTTTTGCAGGCTAGGGATAGGACATCATATAATAGGAGATGCAGACCTGCTCCTAGTACTTGAGTAGCTGGCTGGCACCTTCTGAGATTACACAGCAGCCCAAAAACTCATTTCAGATACGGAACACAGAATCATAAAATCATTTAGGTTGCAAAAGACCTCAAAGATCAGCAAGTCAAACCATTAACCTAAGACCACAAATCTACTACTAGACTAAAGACCACACCTTGAGTATTGTTCTGGGTCTCCCAGTTCAGGGAAGAGGTTGAGAGATGCTGGAGCATGTCCAGGGAAGGGCAGCAAGGTTGGTGAAGGGTCTAGAACACAAGTCCTATGAGGAACAGCCAAGGGAGCCTGGGGTGTTAAACAGGGAGAAAAGGAGGTTCAGGGGGGACCTTATCACTCTCCACAGCTGCCTGAAAGGAGGCTGTAGCCAGGCGGGCATCGACCTCTTCTCTCAGGAAACCAGTGCCAAGACAAGAGGACACAGTCTTAAGCCACACCAGGGGAGGTTTATCACAGGACTGATTGGGCAGTGGAATGGGCTGCCCAAGAAAGTGGTGGAGTCACTGCCCCTGGAGGTGTTTAAAAAAAGACTGGATGTGGCTCATAGTTCCACGGTCTAGTTGACAAGGGGATGTTAGGTTATACATTGCACTCAGTGATCTCAAAGCTCTTTTCCAACCTACTTGATTCTGTGAATCTGTGATTCTGTAAACCATGTCCCTAAGAGCCACATCTATATGCCTTTTAAATACCTTCATTTCCCTTGGCAGCTTGTTCCAGTGCTTTAAACTCTTTCTGTGAAGAAATTTTTTCTACTACTCAATTTAAACATTCTCAGGTACAGCATGGGGTTGTTTTCTCATCCTGTTTCTTGTTACCTGGAAGATGTGACCTATCTCTACTTCACTACAACCTCTTTTCAGGTAGCTGTAGTCAGCCTCCAGTCTAAACACCCCCAGCTCCCTCAGCTGCTCCTCATGGGACTTGTGTTGCAGACCAGCTCCACTGCCTTTCTCTGGACACACCTCAGCACCTCAAAGTCCTTCTTGTAGTGAGGGACCCAGAACTCAACAAAGTACACAAGGTGCAGCCCCACCAGGTCTGAGTACAATGGGATAGATGATCGCTGTCCTGGCCCTGCTGGCCAAACTATTGCTGATACAGGCTAGAATGTCACTGGCCTTCTTGGCCACCTGGGCACATGCTGGCTCATGATCAGCGACCTGTTGAGCAGAATCACCAGCTCCTTTACTGATGGGCAGATTTCCAGCCTTTCTTCTCCCAGCCTGTAGAGCCAGCCCTGAGTGGGGCTATTGGGACCAAGGAGCAGGACCCGACACCTGGTCTGGCTGAATCTCATAGTTGGTCTTGAGCCACTGATCCAACCTGTTCTGATTTCTCTACAAAGCCTTCCGTCTCCCCAGAAAATCAGCACTCTCACCCTACTTAGTGTCCTCTGCAAAACTTACTGAGAGTGCCCTCGATCTCATTGTCCAGATCATTGATAGAAGTATTACAAAGAACTGGGTTGTTAAAAGGTCATAAAAATAAATTGCCCCACAAAACATGCCTTGAAAAGAAACAGCATTATGAGGAAACAAACCAGATGAGGAACTGCTCCAAGCTAAACCTCTCCAGCTATTTAAATGATATACCCTGACAAGGTAGGCTGGCTTAGAAAGTGAGATTCATTACAGACTCCTTGAAAGCAAGCTAATTAGAGAAAACAAAGTAATGTAGACTATATTAGTAGGCATCCATGGATCAAAAAATATATGTGAATGTGTATGAATGCTTGCATGTGTTGAACAATTGCAATTATAAAGAAATGCAGCATCAGAGTATTAGAAATTTAGAAAAGGAAATGTCAAGGTGAAAAAAAACCCCATGACTCCATCTTTTCCCATCAATTTGGAAGCTTAAATGTCATGTTACTACTTTTAATAAAACTTTTGTTAAGCAAAGGTAGTATAGAAATATCATGAAAGGCCATAAACTACCTTATTTACATGCAAACTCTTTAAATGCTGCTGAGAAGTAAAGTACTACATAGTTCATATATTCTTAACTACAAAAACAGAATTAGTTCCCTGAAACAGCATGCATTTTTGATCAACAATATAAGTTAGCAAGCTGCTGATACCTTGTTTCTCTTCATCTTATACGCATTATCCATACCCCTAAACAACTTTTTTTTCAGTAAATCCACACATTTTGTAATATCTGCTTTTAACATTTTCTTGATGCAGGGACAAATCAAAAGAATTTCCATTGAATAATTTGTTTCATTACATATCTAGTCATTCCAATAGAAAATGTGATAAAATAGTACTGAACATTTAAGGTCTTCTATTCAACCTAAAGTATTTGTTAGCGTATTCCTTTCAAAATTATAATAATTTCACAGTAAAAAAAAAAAATTAACAAATAAAAAAAAGCCTGGGTTCTCCTTAACTTGTTTTTATATGGAAAAATGAATATTTTAATAGTTTCTCAGGCAACTATGTTGTGAGTAACAGTACTTGTTCCATTTCTTCATACATTTAAAAGTTCTTTATGTGCAGCAAAATGGCTGCAAATGGAATGAGACAATTTAAGGTGAAGTTTGTCCAGAGAATAAATTAAATATTTTTATTAAGCTAATAATTTGGCTGATATTTAGATTATTTATTTCAGTTTCATACATTCACAGTCTACTAGCAGAGAGCCTTTATTCTTGCCACAAGAACTTATGTGATTTTTTCGTACTAATTAGTACTTTTTGTACTAATTTTTGTATTAATGCACCTCACAATTGCTAATGCATTTATCTCCACAAACTAGAAATCATTAAGATTTAAACCATAGATGGATTCAATGATTTTTCAGGATGGTGTTGGCATGTCATCCAGATACCTCTTTTTTACTCTTTTGGTAACTACCCTAACATTTTTCCCTGTACGTGTCTTTACAGAATCCTACAGGAATGTTAAAAGAACAACATTAAAAAGCCTGAGGTGTCCTTATGAAAAACAATGCAGAGAATTACTGAACTTTTTGGAAGTTACCTGCAATTTTAGTATTTGCTATGCTGGGTTTTGCTTTTTTACCACTTGCAATTATTTACCACTGAACTTGTCAAGTTTTCATCCATGAAGAGATTGCAACAATGTTCAGTGATCACAAACTACTCAGCAGCAAACATGAATTTGTAGCCTCCTAACAGCTATTGGACAACTGCTGTTTGGACCAACTGCTCATTGGACATAAGCAAGCAAAAAATACGTTGACAGTGTGAAAATATATAGAGCAAGTATATGGCTGCTTAAGATTCCTTTAAAATGTATTGCATTAAAACTATAGAAAAAAGCATTTTGAGTATTATTTTGCATTTTTCATACATTTTATACTTCACAGAATGTAGCTCCATACATGCTATTTTCCACTTATCATCTTCTACTACAAATCAAATATGATACTTAATTCACTTTGAAAACCTCCATACTTCATTCAATTGCCAGTATTGTACCTTAGATCTTTCTCTGGGGCTTTCTAATGAACATCAGTTTCCTTGGTTAAGTCTTCTAAAAAATTGAAGAAATAACTTCACGAAAGTACCAAATTAATTAAGCTTTTTTTTCCCCATAAATAGTTATTTTATCAATGATATTTTCCAGAACTTTATAATCGCCATCTGACTTCAAGGGGCTTATTGATAAATTTATAAACTTTCTCAATTTACTAAGTTTACATCAAAAAGTGCAACTTTTATTGTCCTGAACACTCATAAAATGTAGATATGTGTGAGAAATATGTATAGCCAGTAGTATATTCCTCGGGATATTCCTCAGGATATTAGCCTTCCTCCAATTAGTGTAACAAAACTGTCATCCTTTATGAATACACTAGGCTACAAGAAGGAATTCAGATCCCTGTACAAAATGATAGTTCAAGACCTAATACAGGTGGAATCAAGAGTTCCCTTCACATTAAAAACATAAAATATTATATTTTTACTTCATAAGTAAGTGGTGTTCTTGGCACTTAAATTGCATTCAATTCCAGTACCCTATTCAAAAAAGAAAAAGCAATAGCAAACTGAAATGAACCTAGAGGTATGGGCAATGAAAATGGCCAGAAGTCCAGGAATACATTATCAGGGGCCATGCTGGCTAAAATGCTTTAATCATTTCCATTATTGCATTGAAAACATACAAGATAAGTAACAATCTATTGAATGGGAATACATTACGTCTCATTATCCACTCAGAAATGCAAAAGGATAACCATGGAAATTGAACATACAAAATGGATAGAAAAATTTTTTTTGAACAGTTCATAATTACATCTACAGCTGCATTGTAACACTGAACTGAAGAGTAAAAAAAAAAAAAAAAAACCAAACCTCAAAAGGTTGTTTTTAATTTTTTTTTACTTTAGCAAACAATTGCCTATTGTGTTAGATTTTCCATTTTTTGATAGCTGCTTAATTTGCAGAGTTGCACAGATAGAGTTCTACAATTAGTGCTTGGAACACAGAGGAAAAATATACAATCTATTGAAATAAAAGAATCACTGGCAATTACTGCTTTAATAACATACATATATGTATACAAATAAATCCATTAATTGAATCATGTTTAGATAGAATTGAAAAGAATTCCTCATTTAAATTTAAAAGCTAAGGGGTTAAAAAAATAAAATAGCAAATTAAATCCCTTCTTTTCTTTTGTGGTCAGTCATAAAAAGTTTAAAAGTTTCTAAATAAATAGGTGTTTAAATTTCTTTAAAAAAATAGTGGTTGACTCCTTCAGCTTTCTCTTGCATGCTTTCTCAAACCAACAGTGTGCCCAAAATCAAAGATAAAGACTGCTGATTAAGTAATCATGTTGTTAATGACATATAATTTAATCACCAATCATTAATGTTTCTTAAATGAAAATAAACAGTGTAATTTAAGCTTTTCAATGACTAGAAACTTTATGCTTCTTGGAACAATTGTCTATTAATTTAGTAGACTGTCTACTCAAGATAAGTGTGAACATTTTAAAATCTATTTTATTCCTTATTTAAGATGTCTGTAGTAAACAAATGAGAAACAGATTTGAAAACTTTGACAACTAATAATAGCTACTTCAATTATCAAGAATTTATTTTTTGTAGAAACATACACTTTTAACTGATTTTTTTTTCCTCTCCAAATGGCAAACAGTTCTTGAACTAGATTTGGTCTTTTATGCACTGCACCTTTACCCTGCTTGTATTTCCTCATAGCAAAGTATCCATCACAATTTCTTTTGTGTTTCCAGATGTCATAACATAAACTGTAGCATGATACAGAAAATCGGTTTTCTATCCACTTCATTTTTTTTTTAATTTTCCATAAAGTATTTTAACATTAAACATTAAAATTCTTTCTGCAAAAACCCATGACTGTAATGTCAGCAGGCACTAAGCTGACGAGGATTCTCAGGATATGAGAAGCAGGGCATGCTCCAGCTTGCATTAGGGTGAATGAGTAAATTCTTATGGATTGTAATAAACTGGCCAAGTTCCCTCACTGGGTTGAGATTAATATTCCCCATCTCACAAAAAGGTTATTGATAAAAATTTTTATGTCTTAACTTTTTTTTTTCCTGTGACTTCTCAGTGCTGGAGCCTTTGAATTAGTTGTTCATTTTACCATTTCTGGTTTACTTCTGCTGATGTTCTCAGAATTTTAAAATGTATCATTAATCCTAAAAAATTTGTTTCACTTGACGTATGCTAAAAAGCAGCTATTACCTAATAACTAACACATTGCAACCTTTGCAGATTAATAGATTTGCCAATGTAGAACAATCAAAATCACTTGATTTTGATGAAAATCCTTACACTGTAGCAAAAGGGTCGTGGGTCTGAAATAAAAATTGTAAGAAGAAAAACTTGTAAATACCAAGTGCTTAAGCACAAGGCATCCATCTAAATGGCAAGGGAATATCTATTACTTGTCAGAAATACTGTGTATCTCTATAATTCCATATGGAAACAAATTTCCTGACAAATAAAGCTACTCCTATGCGTTAGGAACGTTTCTATCAAAGGATCAGATTCAATGAGGTGCCCACACTTGGCCTCTGTTTAAGCACAGAAATCAATAAATGCAATAGACCGATCGTGTGTTTGAAGTTTATCATGCAGTTAAGCACTTTAGGAAAACAGAACATGAGTTTAGTAACATAAACGAGATTTCTTAAGACCTTTGCAGGAAAGCAATTCACCTATACAAGAATTAAAGCTGACAGCAAGAGTTTCCACAGACAAATAAACAAGCTGACAATAACCTGAAGCACTGGTGTTGCTGATTTTCAGCCACACTGTCACAGTGGAGAAAAAAAAGAAACAAAAAAACCTACAGATGTTTTTGTAAGGATTCAAGGCTTCAACACTAACAAAAACAACTAAAACCTTAGCACTGCAATCTCTTTCTCTTCATTAAAATAATTAATCAAACAATCTAGAAACTCAAAAGGTATTAAACAGATTTAGCAACTCTAATATACTAGATAAAAAAAGGAAGACAGTGTAGCCCTTAGCATTCAAGCAAGAAAAATGTTATTTCTTTATGTCTTAAAATACCAATCCATTAAAGAATTCAGAGTTCCAAATACACTGGGTTTATTGATATAAAAGGTAAACTAATCCATTAATACTGTTGCGATTGAGTAAGCAACTGTACATCATGCAAGACTACTAAAGATATATAAAAAAAGAAAGAAGGTGTTATTACAAAAGGTCCACCAAAAGAAAGATTTTAATAGTCCAGTGGAAAAATAGCAATTCATGTTAAAGGATGAAGTAACCACTATCCAACATTATAAAAAAATTCACTGCACAAAGGTTTATGTGACAGTCTATTAAAGCAGACCCTGCAAAGAGAGAAAAAACATGAAGGTCATGGCACCAAGGAGTATTTTTATCTTCATAAAACACCATTGAGGATGTGACCCAGCAAACAAAGCCCAAGCCCAAAGCACTCTGGTAATAGAAGATGAAATCCAAGAATTTTTGAAGAGATGAATTAAGCCTGAACAATTCAAGTCACTCACATTTTGAAATTTTTCATTTTCAAAAATACTCCACGAAAGTATTGACTGCTTCAAGCCCAGAAACGTAGTAAAGTTTTGCCAATAAAAAAAGAATCAACACTATGAAAATTGCCTCAGTTTAAAAATAGTGGTGCAGGTGATATTTAGAGAAAAATCAACTATAACACATTTTTCATGCAATTGTATTTTGAAAGATCTTTCTGAATGTTGTAAACAAAAACAGGCAAAAGTTAAAAAAAATTAATTTAATGTTTTAAATGTAAAAAATCAAAATTTACATGCAATCTGAGGAAAATTTTCTTTCATCTTAATTTGAATAAATTATGCCTGCAAGAAACACACGAATAATAAAAACTGCTGTGAAAAAAAAGGAGAAAAAAGCAAACCAAACAGTAAAAAGTGTATATGTTTTTATCTGACAGTCAAGACTTGATGAGTCTCTGATGCCAGCCAGTGTGTGATGCTGCTTCACTCCCTCTGTGGCTCCTGGGGCTCAGCTGGTAGCCAGCTTTTCCAGATTTGCACCATCTTTAGTGTAGATGTCGGGCCATAGAAATGCTAAAAATGTGGTCAAAAATAAACTATTTTGTTTCAGGTTTTTGTTGTTTGTTTCCCTCTAAGCAAGTTTCTAAAGTAAGTAAAAGCCACAAACCTTTCCAGGAAAAAGAATGTTTTCCTTCATCAGATTTTGTTTATGACAGAACTCAGAAATGATGCTGCAATTACCCCATCCCTTCTCTTTTACTTCTCAGGCAATTGGGTTTCTCTGAGCTAACTCTTCAAACAAATGTATCCTTTAGGGGAAGAAATTACTTTGACCAGATCTTTGACTTTCTCCAAAAGAGATTGCTTTCACATCTGAAATTGTCAAGGTTGAATTTGCAACCCATGAAGTTTATTAAACCATGACCTTTGTAGGAGCTGCTAGTGCCACAGCAGCAGGAACTGCGGGGCCTCTGTGAGGGGAGGCCAAGGCCACCCCAGCCGGACACAGCCAGTTCCAGCAGGACACAGCCAGTTTCAGCAGGACACAGCCAGTTCCAGCAGGACACAGCCGGTTTCAGCAGGACACAGCTGGTTCCAGCAGGACACAGCCAATTCCAGCTGGACACAACCAGTTCCAGCCAGACACAGCTGGTTCCTGCCGGATCCAACCAACCACCACAGGGCATGGATGAGCCACAGCTGGGGTGGGGGCACTGTGGTGAAACATAGGTAAAGGAGGGCAGAACATGGAAACAGTGGTGAGGAGTGTGGGGGAAAAAAAGGTGTGAGAACAAGGGAGAAAAAGAGGAAAGGGAGGACATGCGCAAGGATCAGAAATCCCCCTGTAGCCTGGATCACAAAAACCACAACAGAGCAGATAGCAACACTGCAATCCATGGAGAACCTCTCTGCTGGAGCAAGAGGGTGCTTCCCAAAGGAACTGCAGCTTGAGGAGAGCTCATGCAGGATCAGGGTGACCCTGAGGACTGCAGCTGTGGGGAGAAGAGAGCAGCAGCAGGGTGGCTGCTCAGAGCTGACCACACAGCTGTATTGAGCTTAGTCTCCTCAATAACAGAATGATTAAAAAAACTTACTTGTTACAACCGCTGACTGTGAAAATTTTAGAGATTAGTCATAATATTTGACTTTATGAAGAACCAATATCCATTACATATTATTTCATAGAACTGTCCCATGTATTGCATAATCCTTGTGCTTTTAAAAAGCTGCTTTTTGCTTACACTGCTGTAAAATATCATACTCTTTTCTGGAAAGAGAAAAAGCCTTTCCTTCTGAGTGTCACTTCTTGTCACTCTATTCCGTTAGGTAGAATCCCTTCATGCTTTATATATTATGTCAAATATTATCCAATGAAAGGACCAGAAAAAAAAAAAAAAACACCAAAGAAACCCCAAAAAACTACACGTACATACAAACTGTAACCTTTCTATTTATATCATGAACAGAGGAGTTTTAGATCAAGATCCAAAAAAAGAAAGACCTTGGAGTAGAGCCTGTGCGTAACAACACAACTTCCCAAGCATCAGTTACACACAGAAAGCTTTTATTTAGTCTCAACAACCTTCACATTCCCATAGGAAACAGCCTTTTCAGTCTCTGTTCAGCATTTATCCACAGTCAAAAGATCATTCTTAATAGATGTCATTGTCTATTAGACAATCTTCACTTGTAGTATAGTGCTTAGGTAGCTTAAAGTTAAGTACTTGAAAAGTGAGTATCGCTCCCAAACCTAAGACAAGATCAGGTTTTGTGTGTAACCTTCCAATTGAATGGAAAAAATAATCTATTTCTCTTTTAGAGCATTATTACATTTCTACACAATGGTGGAATTGTTGTATGGTTAAACAGTGAGTTAAATAGAAGCTCACAGGGACAGAAGATGTATTTCTACATGAGAGCCATGGAGGGGGACACAACAACACACCCAAAATTGCCTAAGGGAGCAATGCATCACACCAGGCAGCACACTTGATTTTATTAAGCAGAAACATGCGGTTTTTTTCATAAAATAGCTAATGCACAAATTGATCACATTGATATTTACTGTGTCACTGAATGGTCTAAATCACACATAAGAACACATAAGCACACATAAGAACAATCTATAAGGATACATCCTCAGCCAAATCAAGTTATGGATGAAGAGTAAAAGTCTTATTGTGTGCAAAAAAATTCCTGAGAATGAGAAATAGCAGTAAGGTTCTGAAAACATTTGCAAAGACTCTGGGTCCACAAAACAATCAGATCTGTGACAAAATATCCACTGAGACCAATAAAAGTACAATCCCTGAATTGACCAGATGCACACAAACCACAGATATGTCTGATATTACTGTGGAAAACATGTAGGTCAAACTGTCTTTCAAAGCACCATCTGATGATGAGTTTTGGCATAGGCCAAACCAGGTCCTTGAGCATTGGAATGATGTTGTGCTCAAGAGTTACCAGAAAATAATTTTTGTAGGACAGCTTTGTGAATCAAAGATTATTCTAATTAATATTCAAGTAGAATAGAAGGCAAATGCTGGGCTGATCCTAACACACATACAAAATACCTTTCAAGAACATGTGAACCATTCTATTTCATAAATATTGCGATAGTAAGGTTTTACTCCTTGCATGAGGAGCTGTCTTCTCCACTGTTGTTAAATTTGTGTTCTCAGATTATCCTTATAAATACAATAGTTTCTCAACACAATTATTCTATAGATAATTAAGACATCAAACTAAAACCCCATAGTTCTTATTTAGAACAACAATATTTCCTTGAATTTCTAGTATCTGCCACGCCAAAACTGCTGAAACTCCATGTAAGAATATATTCATCATAACCTTTGTAGTGGCATAAAAATTCTGGGGTTTAGGGTTTTATTACCATTCTAAAATAATCTCCAAATTCATCCAAGCATCCCCCCCATCAACAAGACACAATTGGTATATGTCAGAAGAAGGTCAGATTTTTTTCCAATACCACCACAGCCCAATGGTCAGCTTACCAGAAGTTCAAGCAGAAAAAAATGAGGAATATAAGTCAGAGTTTAAAGCAGAGAATATGGATCCTTTCTTTTTGCCAGTCTCAGTAGAAGTTTTCTAAGTATTTTATAGTTAAATTCTCCTGTCTACTGAATAGGCTCTCTTCTCGTTAGTAATTTGAAACCGACTGGTTAACGTATGGATGCATTGGAATGGTAAGCCCAGAGAAGTGGTGGAGTGACCATCACAGAAGGGGTTCAAAAATGGTCTGGATGTGGCACTTAGTGCTATGGTCTTGTTGACAAGGTGGAGGTCAAAGGTTAGATTTGATGATTTTGGATGTCTTTTCCAACCTAAATGATTCTGTGATTCTGTGACCTGGACACTGGTCTGCTGTGACAGGGACAAGCCATGCATAGCTGTGTTGTAAATACAAACAGAAAAAGTAATTTGGGGAGGGGAATAGTACAGCCATATTTCTAAAATGAAAGTAGTTATCCAGATAGAACAATATATAAAAAACTCAGAGTGAATAGTTTGACAAAAGCTTAAATTAGTCCAGTTTTTCTTGACTTCCCAAAATCTGGGTTTTTTTGAATTTTCAGGAAAAGGATATGATTCACTCTAAAGTTGAAGCACAGGTACATATAACTGGATGGTATTTATTACAAATCTCCTGTTATATTTATTAATGCAGTATTAATCTAATGATAAAATAGGCAAGTATAGAAATTTGCAGAGTAGGATAAAAAAAGTATATCTTAATACATTAAAATATGAATGTAATAAGGAATGTTGATTCAGACAAATGAGTTTATATATTTTGCTCTAAACATAAAACAGACTTTTTCAAAAAATTGGCCACTAACAAAGTCAGAAACAGATCTTAAATAACAGAGAGACATAGAGATCCAGAAGAATTTTACAGTACTCTAATGAGATTTTTTTTTCCTTTCAGTAGAAACTTGAAAAGTTTGTCAAAGCTTTTTGCTTACAGTATGGTATTCATCCTGTAAGTCCTTCTATTTTATTTATTTTAAAAAAAACCAAACTTCACTTTAAAACATCAGTGCATAATTTTCATTTTGCATGTTTCCTGCTTCGAAAACATTATGGTTTAAGTAAACAACAAGTTCTAGACAGAGGAGCACATCATTCAAGAGGTTGTTTTTTTGTTGAAAAACCCAAGGATATTGTTACAGAGTCAAGCACACACAGTCAACAGTTAAGCGTAATTTTTTTTTCAAAAGATGTAAAGTCATGGATTTTTTTTTAATGACTGAAATACCAGAACTTTAAGTCTCTCTTAAGGCATAATGTAGCACAAAATAATCCCCAACATGTATAAAGGTGCTGTAGTCAACTCTTAAACACTTCTTTAAAATTGTCTCTTTTTCCCTCACCGTTTATCCCTCACTTTATCTTTCAGTGTCCAGCTGAGATTCAGCCATTAGTGGTAGAGAATCTACACTGATTCTAGTTACCAGACTGCTTATAATAGCCTCCCAACTGGCACCTCATGGAGGACCATATGCCATTTCAAGTGAAGAGGATGGCAACATGCCCACTAACATTATTAGAACTAAAATTAATTTTAGATGTCCAAAACTCAGAAAATCTATTGCTCCA
This sequence comes from Cettia cetti, assembly GCA_013401135.1. Lineage (NCBI taxonomy): Eukaryota > Metazoa > Chordata > Aves > Passeriformes > Sylviidae > Cettia > Cettia cetti. Next base: position 61,133 of record VZUI01084214.1, on the reverse strand, counting down.
ATTGACTTACTTTTTTCTTCTCAAAATCTGCTATGTCCTTCCTTCAGGCTTCTTAGAGCTAATTAGAAGGTTCCAACTCCTGTGCAGCTGCTAGGTTATTTTTGAGCTGGTGAAGGAAGAATGTCGGCCTGCACTTACAAGGGAAAAGAGTCTCATCTCAGAGGTGGATGTAGCCTCTAAGAAGCTATTTTGACCCTCTGCATCAAAGAAATTGTTTTGACTTAACTGCAGTGAGCATTAATATGAATTGGTACATTGTAATTTCATTTTGATTTTTCCTGTCATATTATATTTACCATTTACTCAGCCTCGAAATAAATGGCATCAATAATAACACGTTATTGTCTTACTGCCAGTATCACACAATTAGTATCCCAGTTTGAACCTGGTCAGGTGAAATTACTTCATATCAGAGAGAGAACAAATTTTAACCTTAAACTATTATTTCAAAATTACATTACTTGCAAGTGGAGAATGGCTGGAAATATATTATCACTATCAGCAATGCAGGACTAACTTTTCATTACTTTACTAATTTCTCTTAGGCACATTAAAAAGGCACATAAAGTTTCATGAAGCTGGCCTAAAAATTCAAGTTCTACCCATGACAGGTATATTATAACGGAGGTGCCTGAGGGTCTGAGTTTTAGCAAATTCTGATAATTTCCCTTCCTCAAAACATGGCTGGACAAGAGCAAGTCAAGGCAACAGGGTTCCAGTGCAGTCCAGTAACTGTGCAATGTTTAATGTCAAAACCTTATGAGTCCCATTGCAAGGGTATAAAGAAATAGGGAGAGTTTTTGCATTACATGATAACACACAGTCTTCTTCCCTATTTAAGTTCTAGTGGGTTTTAAGATTTGTATAAAATATGTAATAGTTGTTTGAAACCCTCTCTTGTCATTGCTGTACAAAAAAATGAAACATGGGAAAAAAATAGGTTGTGATGTTTCTAAACAATACAAAAATGTGCTCATGGGGAAATTCCTAACACTGGTCAAAACAGTTTCTGAGCAGCACACTTTTTGAAAAGTTAAAGCAAGAATATCAAGCTACTTCTCACCTACCAAACAGGGAAATTTTCAGACATCTAATGAAGTTTGGTTTACAGGGCCACAGCTTTAAGTAAAGAAAAACAAATATTTTCAAATAGTGGAAATATTAATTTGCTAAATCACATAAATTTAAACACTAAAATGTTACATTTAAAGAATTTTTTCTGTAAATGTTAGTGTTATGTTTAAAAGCTTTATTCATGCAACCCTTATTGTATAACACTTCAATACTCAAGTATTTTAACTTCTAATTTACAAGGCACAGAAATGTATTTATGGTGAAGTTATCACCATTAACAGGAGCAAAAGAGTTAAAGTGACTAAGAAGAAATTTGAGTTTGATTAGCTGCAACTATAATAGCGTCACACTTTTACTTCCTCCCTATCACAAGTAGGCAAAATTATTACTAGGCTGAAATATTAATATGGTACCAAGATTCCAATCAAGATCATTTGTTGGTTGGAAAAAAGTGCTCTGAAAGCATCTTCTCACTGACAGGTGGAGGTTTTTCTTAATGGCTTTATAGGTCTCATAATATAAATCTGAAATTTCAGCTCTGGATTCTGGCGAGGTGTAGGTGGCACTGTGTGGGGGTGGCCAACTAAACTCATAATATCTATTGTTACATTATTAGGAAGCTGCCATTAAGCAGATCTGTGTACTACAATATTCACTTGAGCCCAAGTATAAAATTAAATATTGTCTGACTCCAAACTTGGATGCTTACGTCAAGAAGAGATCACTAAAGCACCATAGGCTCAAGTAAATGGAATTCAGAAAGCTTGCTTTTCTGAACAGGAGCGTTATCTACATACTGTGTCAAAAATAAGAATAGTTTAAATGCTACCTCCCTCTCCAGTTAAGTACTCTGAAGAAGAATGCTTTGAAAAGCTCTTTGCACACTTACAGAAGAAGAAAAATATTTAAATAGGTATTTTTAAGCCAGTTTTTTTCCCTTTTTAAAGTATGAGCAGGGATTTATAGGTCTGCATTTCAACAAAATCTTTTTGCTGAACAGCCCTCCTTGTCTGTACTTTGTTGAAGTGAACTACAGCCTACTAAACAGTTTCATGGCTTGACAAACACAGGCATGGAGAGGTTTACAGCAGTGTAAAACCAGGTTGCAGGGGCATGAACAGGTTTTATTGCAACACCTGTAACCACAAAACTGTACACATCTCCCTAGGATGACAGTGGCACCAATTATACCATTCTTCACCAGATTCTAGCCAACAAACTTGCAGACATTTGGATCTTCTACTTCAAACTGCTAAGAATGTGTTACCTTTAATAAGAAACATAAATTCAAGGTATAGCAAGACACACCCTTTTATCACATTATTTTGCCTTCAGTTATGATTCTGCAACTGTAGTTTGAATTCAAACTGTCCCAGAAGAATTATTGCATAGTTATTAATCAGAGTTTTCAATTATATTTGTGTTTCAGATAATAGCACTTATAACCAAAGTAATGAGGTATTAATGAGGGCAGTGATACTTTAAGCAAATAATCCTAGCTCTTAAAACAAGGTTGTTGAAGTGTCTATGGATACACAAATGTGAATAATGTATTATGTGTTCTTTGTTAATCATTAGCTTCTGAAGCTGTCCTTCCTTTCCAATCCTGTCTTTTTACAGCCTGCCAACAATTCTGGTAATAGCATTGCCAAGTACAGTAGCAAGAGACTTCAGTCCAAAGATGAGAAGTATCACTGAGAAAGCAAACAAGCCTATGCAGCAATTGTTCCTGAGGAGAAGCTGTTACAGGTACCCTAGCTTACTACTTGAAAGTCCATCCTATTATACAGGTTATTTATTGAATTAGTGACTGCTTGAAGAAACTTGTATGTTTCTAACACAGACTGAGATGATAATCTCTTATTTTTAAATATGCTACAAAAAGCTGCAATGCTAAGAGGTGGTGATCTTTTTGTTTTTTACTATCTTCCAAATGACTTGACCCTGATTTTCAAAGTAAACATAAAAAAAGGAAACTTAAAAAAAAGGAAATATCTTCAGAGCAGCAGCATTAGCCTAACTAAACTACAGCTGCATAAATAAATCCTGTATACTTAAGTCCACTTGTTGAAATAGAGGTCTCCATTGTTTAAATGGCTGCTTTGTTTCTCATGATATATCCCAAAAAACTGTGACTTCTGCTGCTGTGACAAAACAGTTGTTTGTTCCAAAAGAAGATTGTATTTCACAGGGCAATTTCTGTATATGTAGGTCACACTGGAAGTGAAAAGAAATGTGAAAGGTAAATTGTTGTCACTAGAGTGGTCTTCAGTAGGTAATAAATGTGTCTCTAAAAAGAGACAACCACTGTGCTCGAATCAGGAGTAGCTAAAGCCATGATGAAAAAAGGTGTGTGCAGAGGATCTGCAGTGTAGGATGTACTGGGACTGCCAGTGTTGCCTGGCAACTGGCAGGATGGGGTGCAGGCACCAAAAGAGCCTACATTCACAGTTGCTGTGGCACGATCTCTCCAACAAACTGCTGTTTCAGCTACTGTAGGCCATAAATACATTCTTGCCTTACTTCCTGCCTCTATAAGGAAAACTATGCAACCAAATTAGAGAAAGGGTTCAGAATTACTTTTTAAATATAGTTAAATGAGAGTGTGGTTCCTGAGGTTAAAAATGGTGCATTTTCCCTTCTTTCATGGCAACAAAATCTCGTTTAATTTTCTCATGAAAGTTCAAAAAGAAATAATTTAAAACTCATTGGATCAGGAGACAATGTTGGAAAAATCCTTTCAGTGGTACATTCCAGACAGATGTAATGTTAAGCTATGCAAGTCTGAAGATTAAAACTTGAGGCATGCACAGCATTGTGAATTCTAACTCCCCCTGATGTCACCATACTATTCAATGCAGATCCATTTCAACTACTGACCAAAAAAAATTTAAAATATGTCCTTCCCAGGAGCATCTGCTTTATAGAAATCACTTAGGAGTTATGCACAGCCAGAAGCAGACTAGAGGCACTGCACTACACTCTCATTATATTTAAATGGTTAATTGGTTCAAAAAAATTAAATATTAATTTGTTTTTATATCTGGGATCCATTATAGCCTTTTGGGATAATGAAAGTTCACTTTCTCACTGAAATCTTCTCTTGATACATGAACAATTATAAAAGGCCTAAAAGCTGACTCAAAGTTCACATCGTTCTTGAATGGCATGAAAGACATGCTCTTTATATCAGTCTGTAACCAAGCTAAGGCAGTCACACAGGCCTGCCCGATCACTCTACACACAAGAGCTCCTACAAAAGCTCAGCCTGCAAAGTCACTTTTGCAGAAGTGCCAACTGAAGGCACATGCTGTGCTAGAGAGCTTATGACAGCTCAGAAGCTCATGAAGACGAATGCCAGATAATTTAGTTCACTTGCTTCTCATACTTGGACCTTACAGTAGCACATGGAATAAATGGTAAATAATTGAAAGCTACCATGATAAATAGATGAAGAAAATTAATTGTTAAGTAGATACCAAATCTCTTTCTGCCCACACTCCTTCTGATTTCAACTTACCCAGTCAAGAAAGATTTCCAGAAGTAACTTTATTCTGACCCTAATCATTTTGCAAAATTAATTCTTCTTCAGATTCTACTCACAAGGAAACAACTCTCAGGCTGCAGCTTAAAATGAACAGCACCAGTGCTACTGAATGGGTTCACGTTATTAGTCTGAATTCTAGCCTTGTTCAGGATTTTATTCAGTATTGTTGTTGTGTTCCAAAATTATCTCATCAAGTGAGATAATGTAAAACACTAATTTAAATTAAACATAGCATCAAATATATTGAGGTCAGGACATGCTGTTATCTTTGATAAGTTCAGAATTTCATTTTAATCCTTTTTCTATCTAAAATATAAATCTTTCAGTATTACCACCAATTACATAGGGAGATACTAACTAGGATTATAGAAAGATATTACCTAAGGTTTGCGTAACATGTGCTGTTTATTTTCTACCATTTTTTTCACACTAACCTATCAGCAAGCTGGGATCTACAGTTGAGGTGCTCATCCACATACATGAAATTAATCTGCAAGGTGAGGAGGCAGCAGAGTTGTGCCCCTGCCATGATCTTCTTGGCATGTGTTTTCAATCCTCTGTGTCCATGAAGCTCTAGGCTCTTTTACTTTCCCAACCCTAACTCTTTGCCTAAAGGCATCTTGTTGCTGGGGCTCAGCTCCCTGTCACCATGGGTGGTCCAGATAAGAACGATGTAGGAGCAGCTAAACTGGATGGGATCACCTTGGAATGACTTTTCCAGCCACAGTGTTCCCGGAGCTGTAAGCTCTTTTATTCTCTCAACCCTAACCCCAATCCTAACCTTAACCCTAACCCTAGCCCTAATGGCAGCTTGGCACTGCGGCAGAGGTCCTCATTGTCAAAGGGCCAAAGATCAAAAAGATCTTTCACTCTAACCTTTAAGTGGGCTTGAGCCTACAGCAGAGGTGCCCATCCCCAAGAATGAATTGAATCTGAAAAGTGAGGAGGTAGCATAGTTGTGGCCCTGTCAAGATCCTCTTGGTGTGTGTTTTACACCTTTTACTGTCTACAGCCTAACCCTAACCCTAATGGAAGCTTGGAACTCTGGCAGAAATCCTCATTGCTATATGTGGCAGAGATTAAAAAGTGTGGAGCACTTTTTAATCTCTTTTTAATCACAGATTGAAACACTGGCAATCTGACATGATGCCCTTGCAATGCCTTTTACAGTGCCAGTGTGCCTGGTGCTGTGGGTGTGGCAGCTCTCTGAACCTGTGCTCTAACCCTCCTGTCACTGCTGCTGAGATCCCCATTTCCAGAGCTGGCCCAGATTCCAAAGATGCACCGTGAGCAATCTTGGTACCCTGCTATGATGAAATTTCTTCATTTCATAAAAGGAAATTCAAGATGCTTAGTCAATATTTTGGTTGTGTTTAAATATTTCAGCATTTTAAATACCAATACTTACCATCTGAGTAATACTTTACATCTTCCAGGTGTCCAACTTTCTTGTACTACATTTTTAAAAACCTAGTTAACTTTCAGGCCTAAACTTGATTTTGAGATTTTTAAAGGTTAGACCTAGTAAAATGCCAACCTTTTTTTCAGAGGCAGGATTATATGCCTAACACCAAAATTATATTTTTGACTTTCTACTTCATAAAATGAAAATGTTAGGTCTCCTTATTAAAACATGCTACTTAGTTGTTTAACATACAAAAATAATATGCTACCCTCTCCGATTTCCTTTTTGGTATAACTGAAGCAATTAAAACAGAAAAAAAATAATGAACTTAAAACAGACACTTGTAGAAAGTCAATGTAAATTGACTGCTTGCAGGCTGTTTGTTAATTTGGAGCAGTGGATAGCATTTATTCTAGATATATGTTAATGCATTAGACAATGCACGTAGAAGGTGAGGTTAGCTCAGGAAAGGTTGGAGTACTTGTTACTATTAAGAATACGTTACTATTAAAGTACTTACTATTAAATGGTGAGTGAGTTTATTTCTATTATTCAGGGAAAAGTATTTATATTTTTTGCTGCAGCTTATATATTTCATTTTAAAAAAAAAATTGAATTGTTATTTTTTAACTTTGAAATAGTTATGCAATGAGTAACTGAAATTTCAGATTAGGAACTAAAAGTTATTTTTCTGCTAATGCCATGAAACAATTTGCACAGTCAATAAAGTAGCATCAAAAAGATTATATAATATACTTCAATTTACATTTGCAAAGTATATTTGAATATGAGGAATTCCTCCTGAAATAGGCCTCCAAACAGAAAAGTTAACAACAATATTACTATATTACTTTTTATATTTATTTAGTAATATAATTTTGGCATATCGAATGGGTATTTAAGGAACAAAGAAGGTGGATTTATCCTTAGATAGCTTTTCTTATCAAGATGTGAGTGAGAATTGGCATCATCCAGTAGTAATATAAATACAGTGCACAAATACTTTCAAACAAATGGTCACTTTTAAATTTATATGATTTTGTTTTCAAATCAAGAAATTAAGATATGCTTTTATTGCTTTTCTTTGAGATATATGGCTTGCTTTCCTCACATCTCACAGTAATATTAAGGCTTCACAAAAAAAAAAACAAAACCCTAGCAGACACCAATATGAAGAATGATCATTTGGGGTACCAGTCTTGATACTATTCTTTATTTTTTTGTGTAATCATATCTATCACACAGTTGCATTATCAAGCAATTTGACAAAATGTGTGTTTGACAGAAAACATTCTTCTGTTTTTAAGTCAAGACATATATGAAGAGAAATGGAATTACAGTATCTCTGGCCCTGGCATTATGATTCTGTCTGCATTCACAATCACAAATCATGATTTTCTATGTAGTTCAAAATTAATTGTATTTTCAGGATAAATTGAAGGCTACAGCATTTACATTTCTCTCACACAAAACTATAAAAGATCTGTTACTTTTGGGGCAAAGAATTATCCAGGTTTCATACAGCTTCCTACTTAATTTTAAATGTTGCAGATTTATATTTAAAAATACTTATCACAGAAAAAACACATCACAGTATCACCTTATCTGCTTATATTTCTCTCCCTCTCTGTCTCTGTTTTCTATATTTTTTTCTAATGTTTACAGGTACAATTAAATAAACACTGGTCATTTTGGAGTTAACCAGTGCTTATAAGAAGTCATGGTGAGTTTAAGAGTAAAATCTTCTATGTATTTAAGTCATACTTTTCCAAGCAAAGACCTGCTTTAGCAGTGGTCCTTTTAATTGATAGTGCAATAGAACTGCAGGGAGAATGGCACCAAAGCAACTTTGCATGAATAAACATAAGTAATGACATGAGCTTTACAAAGAAATGTAGCAGAAAAAGAGGTCTATGCCCCTACCTTTGCTTTTAGTAGAACCTGTAACACGAAGTCTAAGACTGTCAATGACAGAAAAGCTCCTGAGAATTATAGAGTATTTGCTGAGCTGGTTAGAAGAACAACTTGTTCCATTTTAGTGCTGTGGCAATGGCAGTGTGCTTCAAAGTTCTGCATGTCTCTTAGGAGATGCAGAACTAAATGCTCTAAGCATCTATGTCAACCTGTACACCTGAGGCACTTGTTATGTTCTAGGAAGTGTGGAGCATCTCTTAAGAACAGAACCAAGGATTGTACACAATCATTCACTTGCAGCAATGTCACCAGAGTTAAGTACCAGAGTCTTAAGTACTAGGCAGATAAAAATTATTTTACTTAGATTCTTGTGCTGCTTAGAAATCTTAGCATAAATTTATGATCAGAACCAGGGGCTATTAATTTTAATTTAGCATTCAAAAATATAATAAAAAAGACAGCCCGAAAGAAAACCTGGCATGTGTAATACAGTATAACAGGATGTGTGCTAAAGTCCCCAGTGAGTCTTAAACACTAGAAAGCGAACTGGAAGCAATGCAGTGGTATAAAGTTCTTTACCTTTCCTAATAAGCTTTGTTAAAATACCAGGCTTTCTAGCTCACAGGGCTGGGAATTCTCAAAGACCTATGGTGGGTTCCCATTTGGTATCTGTCTTAGGATGACTTTATGATGTTTTTACTCCAAATCATCTGTTCCGTTTATGGTGGATTTTAAGTTTTACACTTTCAAGATTGGTTTTGAAAGCAAAGGGGGGAAAAAAGTGTGCAGTCTGTTTTCAGAAACTGCACTTGCTCTTTTGCATTTTTTCTCATGGACTGTGGAGTTTGTAGCATGGACAGTGGGAGAGAGCTCTCTCTTGTTTTTAGGTAGTTTTTAGCTAAATGTAGCGAAGAAGTTCTTTGTACTGTGGCTTTTCATTTTCTTGACAATGATCAGCCCTGCTCTGCACTGAAAACCCAGAAAAACACTGGGAGCTCACACCTGTGGCACACTGGATGGGGCATTTTCCAGTGTCAGAGGGACTGATAAGAGACTGAGCAAGCCAAGCTACACCAATGACAAGGACTTTCTGAATTTGCCATCTCTTCCGAATAGTGAGAGGTGTTATTGTTTAATATTATCCATTTTTTATGTTTGTGAATACTTTGCTTGTTAAATAAACAGGGTTATTACATTTTTCTCCAAGTAAATCTTCTCCCAAACCATTTGGGAGAAAGGCTGCTTGAATCTTCTTTCTAGAGGGAGCCCTTTGGAAGTCTCCTCCCAAATTTGCCCTAAACCAGGACATTACCTCTTTATGATGCTGTATTTCAGCCGATCCTTGTGTAATTTTGTTTCTACTAGGCTTGGAGACTACAAACATAGCCTCTCTAATATGTAGACATATGCTAAAATTGTAGAAGAAATATAAAAGAACACTGTATTTTTGTCAGTTTGCAGTATCAGGGTATCTTTTGTTTTATTTTTTATTTCCTGTACATATCTTAAAGGTCAGAGGCTTGAGGTCCTGTTACAATTTAGACTCTATCAGCTTTTAAGAATGCAGCCTAATAAGACTTATTGGTGAAATTAAAGTTTATACACAACTGGAAATGGATTTTTGCTTTTCTCAATCAGTATCAATCAAAGCAGAAAAAAATAAAAGACATCAATGGGAAAACCATTCAACAGTTTCTGTAATTTATTTTGCTTCTCTTAGTCCATTTTAGAGTTTTCAGATGTAAACCAGTCCATTCTTAATGATAAATAGACTTTATGGTATGGAAATTCAACTAATATTTAATGCACATAAAATAAAAAAGTTTATTTCAAAAAATTCTGGCTTAAACCCATGAACAGCTAAAGCTGTGATTTGATGACTAACTTCAGCCTTGATTCTATTGTTTGATAAATCTTAATATCAAGTTTTGGAGAAGAAATTATTACATTATCAATACAAGCAATTACACATTACAATACTTTGTTCTCCTAAGCAGGATATAACTCCTTTTAGGGTCTCTTTTATAAGTAAAGTGAGCACTGAAAACACCCTTGCTGGAGAAATTTTAGCTGTGATCAGTGTGTAATTTCTTTAATTGTAAACAAATGTTTCTACACTTTTGCCAAAATGTAAGAAGGTGCACAAATGATATTACAAATACATATATTGAAATACATTAAAAAAAAAAAAAAGCAGGCAGATGATCTTGCAACTCTTCCAGTACACACCTATAGTGAAACTTGAATCTTGCATGTTATCACATGATATGTGCAGTATACACTGCTAATCATTGTCTACCTGAAATTCTTTCCTATTTATTGGAATACCTTTAGAGTGTGGGTTTTCCTAGCATCTCCAATAGGCTTCCTGACCTATATTTCTTCAAATCAAATACTTATTCTGCTAATGAAACATTCTTTCAGCATTATATTCTGCCTTCTCCTGCATATTTCTGTATTGGCCATTTCCTGCAGAACATAATTTCTTCTCTCCTTCCTCAAGCAGACTATCCCTACTTGGTTTGGAGATCTGTCTCATACATCTCAATACTCCTTATTTATTTAAAATATTAGCTTAGCTGTTTACTTTTCTTATTTAAACAAATTACAAAGGATCAATCTTGAAAGAAAAGTTTTGGTCACATTGAAATAGGCTATACCTGAAGACTCCTTAACAAATAACTATACTGCATATGTTACTGAAGTTTAGCACTTTATCTATAGCCAGACTGCAAACATTAAATAAGGTGTATTTGCATCTGTCTGATTGGCAGAAAAGAATGTTTTATCTCCCTTATAAACATGGCCACTCAGATGGGTGAGATGTAGAACTAGGATGCTCCTGGCATGCATTGACCTCACAGAGTGTTACCTCAATACATTGGTAAATTTTAGCTACTTAACACAGGCATAGCTAAAATATATTTTGTGCTCAGATGAATTCCTTCTGGTTCTGAAAGAAATATTTATGACTATGCTCCAGAAAATTGTTTTTCTGTAATTTTTGAATGTAAAACTACTTTAGCGAATTTACATTTAATTAATTTATAACATACATTGAAATTTCATTTTCATAACTATTAAGCAGTTTGACAAAAAGAATTTTGCCTTTTTAACCACAGCATCCCAGCAACTGTTTTCATATATCTTCAAAACACCTATACTCTCTCTGAAAATTTATTTTCCATCAGTCCTGCTACCTGCTCCAGGCTGTTTACGTTTGAGTTTTGTTTCCTTTGGCAGCACCTCTAGAACAAAGAGTCTGTTTCAGGACTAGGAAAGGGTTTCAATTTTAGCATGCTAGAAATGAGTTAAATATTTTATATTGATATTAATGTGCAGTAAATAGGAATTGTGCTATGAATATTGTTGCCTTTGTCTCCACATACACAACATGTTACCTCTGAACAGGTTCAGGTCTGTTAAAGATGGCACGTACTTTAGCTCAATCTGGGCTAAGAAGACAACTGGATTCATTGTGTTGGCATATAGGGCTGCAAAAAGCAGTGAAATTTTAATAGGATACAAAAATATTTATTTCTAAGCCTTTTCATATCGCACTGATAAAAGCAAGGAAACTGACAAGTTTAATATACAGCTGTCCTGATACATAAGATTTTTGCAGTAATTTCAAGAAGTTGTAGTTATCATCCAAAAATGCAATGTATATCATCCCTGGTCAAAGTTCTCATTCACTGAAGAGATTCCCACATGGACTGAGAGCCATCATCATTTTCATGGCAGAAAATCTCAGAGATGTTTGGGAAACAAATGCAAGGAACAACAGTACTTCCACACTTTCATGGATATGAAAGGTGAAAAGCATCTTGATGCTGTGAGAGAATGGAAAAGCTTCTAATACTGTGACAGAATACCTCCCCTACCAGTACCCAATCTTCAGTCTGTACTGATAGCAACACGTACAACAAATAACAAAATAGAGGACCACTCCTGTAGACAGGAAGCACTGCAAATGTTGAAGATTCTTACGTTTGGCAAAACAGATCTACACGGAACCATAAAGTGTGAGAAACGTTACATACTGCTGGAAGATAAGAAAACCTACACTGTACCCAATAGTTCACCTGTATGCCTATGCTGGTTCCTTCCAACTTGCAATAATAGAGTTTAGATCCATATACTTTTATAGCTAGGGAAGAGAGTTCAAATCTTTCACAGCTAGATATTTTCATCATATCAGCCAGCTAACAGTCTCATATTTAGACAGCCAAGAGCCTAGAAAAGTGAGATTCCTGCTCTTCCATTATGGTTTGTTCACTTTGTTACACAAGAATGCTTATTCAGAACTGTTGCCCACAACCATAATGGAAGCCGACAGTCTGTTACTTCTCCCTATCTAATGTGGAGTCTCCAGAGTTATGAAAAAAGAACTGGTATTTTTATGACTTACTTTGCTAAACACTACACTTTTATATAAAGTAACATCATCAGCATTTGTAGTACTTTAGTTTGTGTCTACATTGAAGGTAGTACATTACCTTTGTTGTGAAGTGAGACCTGCATCACAGGTCTATACAGGACCTAACTGGATATTTAAAAAAAAACCAAAAGACCACACAACTTCATGTTTAATATTGTGTATTCCCAAGGATCATCTATTCCTAAAAGATTTTCTGTTCTTGAAGGCACCTGACCCATCAGAGAAACATGACAGATAACCTTGTATCTCATATCCTTTTTAAAAAGTGAAAATAAAGTTCAAAATACATGACTGGAATAGAAAAATCAGAAAGATCAGGTAACTGCATCGTAGTGCATCTGGCCAAGCACATAACAAATCTGAAAAACCATGGATGTACAGCACAAGTGACAAGTGAAAGAGCATAACTGAAACTTTATGAAGCGTGATGGTCATCCACAATTGCTTGTATGTTCACAAGTGGTCCAACCCCAAGGCTTTCTGCAGCTAACCATGCAGTGTAATGGTTACAGTTTTCACTTTAACAGGTAGCATTTCCGTGCAAAAACCAGACTGCCTGTTCCTTTTTATACAAAACTATTTTTGTCCTGCCTTTCATGAAGGAATGGACAAGTAACAGTTTAATGATGTCATTTTATAACAACTGAGATCTTCAGCTATTCTGGAGTGAGCATAAGCTAAAACGAACTATGCATACCTTACAAGAATTTCCAAGTAATATTCATTTTGAACTGAACCCATGATAGCCCAGAAATTTAATTAAAAACATCTACTTTTGACATTCTAAAATGTAAAAATTAGATAAAAGATAGTTTATTCTAGAGCCAAAAAACTTCAACTCACTGTAAGAGCAAGTATGACAGGGAAGCATACTGTTCTGGGTTTCTGCCAGATGCCTGCATGCTGTTCCAAAATCTAAGTGACTGCAAAAATTAATGGAATGTTAAAATGGAGAGAAGGAGTAAAAATTAATGGGTTAGATTTACAGAAGGTTTGATAATCTCTATCTATTCCCTTGCCATGGATGAGTCAAATGTGAATGGGAGGAGTCACTGGGAAACTGGTTTACAAAGCACTATGTGCACAGGAAAAAAGTCCAAAGCAAGTAGTGAAGAAAAAGAGGATAATTAATCATTTATTAAATACACAATCAAAACTACAACCACACAAAGGACCTGTAGACAAACACTGTTATAAAAACTAAGCATAAGAGAGAAAATCTTGGCTCTGCTATGTGAAAGAAGGCTATGTGAAGGAATTCAGTAACGTAAACGGGAGCATTTAGAGACATTTGAGCTGTACTACAATAGCCAAATAATTTAGCAGATATGACAGCAGAAGAGAAGGAAACTTGCATCTTTCTTAAACAGAATATAGACTCCAGGTGAAATACCCTAGGATATTCAGAGGATCAAGAGATGTCTGTGTTTACAAAACTGAATCAGAGTTGGAATGTCTCCATTAGCTTCAGTGAAGCCAGGATTTAATGCCAGTGTATTATTTGCCTGTTGCATAATTCCTACAGCTCACAAAGACCTTCATTTTAGGCAACCTACTTTTTGGAGTAGATCTCCAATGCCATTGACAAGTGTCTCAAGATGTTATGTGAAAACATACCTGAAGTAAAAGCTGTTTCCAGACAGGAAAGTAAGAGCACACGATCAAGAATCAGACACAAACAGCAAGGCTGGCTGCAAGGACCAGAATTCCAGATCTTTTGTTTCTTCATGACTCTCTGGCCTCTGCAGTGAAGTACTACAGCTATGGCACATCTTTTTGGCAGGAGATAGGCTTTTACCTTGCAGTGCAGGGTGCTTCTGTGCACTCAAAGATGTCCACTCTATGCAATTAAGTGGGGCATCACACTTAACAAATTACATATTTCTGGGAAGAAGGCAGTCAGAGTGTTGTCTGGGCCAGACATCTAGACTACATCTATATTGTTATAATTAAATGTGCCTTGGAACATTCCTGAGCACTGAGACCAACTGATACAGAGCAAATCATCTATGCTACAGAAATCTCAGCCTTTAAAGTATGATGAATGTAACCCACCTGCCTGCTGGATCTATTCTGGCTTCCAAAACATGCCAGGGAATTTCTTGGAAAAGAACTAGTTAAATAGAAATCTAAAGCTAATCATAAGCAACTGTAAAAAGCATAGACTATTGAACGCCAGAGGCTAAGAATCCAGATTGGTAAAGCTGTAGCATAAAAACCCACTCAAACTGCAATTTTGGTGAATGCAACTGGAACAGGCCAAAGACTTTCTGGTGAGTCTTCCTGTCTGTGTCAGTAATCTCACCTAACCAACAACAAGGTCATACAGCGAGAAAAATGCAGCATGAAATTGTGAACAGGACAGTGAGGCATATAAAAGAAAATCACCTACACAGTCTCTGTGTGCCTATTTGCCTCACTAACTCTCACTATGGGATTTATACCATGAGCAGAACCCAGACAAACAGTATTATTCCACATCCAGTTTCATGCAAGAATTGAGATTTTTGACTGTATCTCTGTGTTCACAAAAATGTATGCTGGTGTAATAATATTTTCTTGAATCCTTATAAACAGGATTTTCTGTGCAATTATTACAAGTCAGTCTGACAACATCTGCAGACCCAGTTTTGGTCAGCTGTAACTGAGCACCTAGCTTTGGCTGAAAGGTCATGCTGATGATGCCTGTCCTCAGCCAACTGGCAGAAGCATATTTTGTTCCTTACAGAACAAGCACAATTATTTCTACAAAGCACTCAGTATTTACCAGGTTTTTAACTGTACAAATACAAACCATTTTCCCAACCATGAGTCACTCAGAAAGAAGTCAAATAAGCAGCTTGGCTGAATGATCAGAAAGCTAAGTGACACAAATTCAGTAAGCCTTAAGGAAAAGCAGCTTTAAAATTATGAACACGGCAGTGTTTATTAAATCTCCTGAGAAGAAAGTTAAACATATTTAAGGAATTGGAAAAGCTATCTATGTGTTGAAGAGGTAGGTGATTTCCAATGGCTGCATCTATTTCCTTTCTTCTGGGTGGCCAGATGAACATGCTGGCCTTGAGTCTGGTTTGCCATGCCCAGCCATAACCCCACCAACTTGCAATACCCTGACTCTTTTTTCAGAATGCAAAAGCAGTTTTAACATAGAAGAAATAAATATTTAGGATCACATAGAGCAGGAGGAGATTCTACAGTCCCATAAACACAAATGATTTCTTGGGAAAATAAATGCAATGATGACATTGCTTATTAAAAAGAAATTAAAAACCCAAAAATCATCCATAATTTGGGAAAGTTTCTGCACATTAGAACTTTTAACCTTCAGCTCATTGGGTAGGAGAAGAATGTGTGCTTATGAAGCTTCCTCGATTTGTTTTAAGATTATTTTATGTTTTAAACATGACAGATGACTTGGGATGTAGGAACGTTGATAACATATAAGAAAATTACAGTAAATAATCCCAGACCAATGCCCTTTTGGTATTAACAGTACAACAGAATTCCTAGAGAAACTCCCAGTCAGCTGATGGTACATATCCCTCTTTCATGAAGTCTTTGCCTTAGTGAAATCTTACACGATAACATTCATTATGTCCCTCCCCAAACTCTATTTTGAGGGACTGTAAAATAACTAAAAATATATAAAGTCTTAGTATCTTAGCACTATCAACAGACACTGTATAGAAATCTTTCATTATAAATTAACACTATTCAAAACAATGAGAAGGTTGTTGTTGTAAACACATTCCATACTAATTTCACACCATGTAATTATCTCTCAAAAATGTAGCCACTACCAGCAGGAATATAAAATTGGCATTAAAAATTGAGTATCTGCTTTTGGAGATGGAAAGAATCCCTTGTAAACAAAGATCAAAAACACATTCCAGGAAATCCTCTGTCTTGTCACAGAATAGCATTGCCACAAAATATGCTCTTCTTTTAAAGTTTTTTGTTGGTGTTTTTTTTTTTTTGTTTTTTTTTTTTTTTTTGGCTATGATCTTCTTCCAAAGCAGAATTTCCAGAAAGGATTTTTACATCTATTTGAATAATAGCTGTATGTTCATGATACATTTATAAGAAGTCAACAAACTTATCTGTCCAGGAAATATTTTGTCTACTCCCTGACAAAGCTCAAGTAAACAGCAATAAAAGAACTAACATAAAAACTAGTAAAAATATATATTTAGAAAAAAAAAATATTTTAAATTACATTTAAATTTTAGGAAGTTAATGAAGTAACTAAAAAAGCAGGAAGAATAGAATGCAGAGTATATATTTTATTAGCTGTAGCTTAGGAAGCAATCATACTGTAAACTGAGTTACACAGGTGCAGGTATCTGGGGCAGTCAGAATTGCAGAATACTGCAACCATTTAAACACATGCTGAAAGAGTCACTTTTTAATGCTTACTCGTTAGCTTGGCTACACCAGCAAGAATATAAGTGGTGTTTATATTTCAGGAGCTATATGATTTTATGTCTTAATTTCCTTAATTTGACATTAATGCAGCACCTATTCTCAATTTTCCCTCTGACTCCTAGTTCAAATTACCTGACCCTTTAAGCTTTGGAGAGCTGAACAAGCCAGAGCAGTTTCTAGAGAGAAGACAGAAAATTCTCCCATTCCTCATTCACTAAAGACAGACCTAAGCTGTCAGTAAGTGGATGGTAAGGTACAGGTTGGTAGTATCCCACACTTTCCAAACAAGGAAGGGTGCAAGTCCATTCTAAAAGCCCAGAACTCAGACCGCCTTTGCAAGTTTCAGGCTTGTTGCCAGAAATTTGCAGTGCCATATATTGTATGAAGAAGTTCTGTAGACTTTTCTCCAAAGTTTGGAGGAAGTTCCAGGGAAGTCTTCTAGGAAAGTTTAGGAAAGTCTCTCAGAACACAACAACTATGGGAATTATCAGTAGAGGAGTATTTAAAGAAGCTTAGGAAATGCTTTATTTTACTTTTTAGAAAATACTAAGTGTGTACATATCTAAATAAATCACAGCAAACTGTTTTGCATCAATCTTCCTTTCAATAAATGTTTTGAGAATAATTTGGATGATTTCCTTAACTAAAATTAACCTGTGTTCATCTCACTATTAACTTTTATGTCCGACAGTTTCCTTCAACTTGAAAAATAAAAAATTCTTAAGATGTTAATTGCTGTTAATGGCTATTAAAACCAGTTAGCTTAAGCAATCACATAATTTTATAAAAATTACTTCCTTCATATCCATTTCAATAAGTAGCACTGTTCTTGTATAAAGATATGACCATTGTTTCCTTAATTATTTGCTTACATTTTCAAACTTATTGTACCTAAAACTGATGACTAAGAGAAAAACAAGTTTTATCAGCATTTTGCTATTTCTTATCTCCTCTGCTTAGGCCACTGAAAGGTCTCTTTAAAATCTGCTTTGTCATCTTCCAGTTTACAGAATTTTAACTTAATTGTGAAAATGAGAAACACATTAGTTGTCACTGGACTCAAAAGGCAAGATAGGACCTAGCAATTATAACAGTCTATTTCTATTTAACTATGGAAATACAGTCATACCAAAACAGAAGACTAAGAGAATCTTCTCTGTAGAACAATTTTTCAGGCAGTTTAAGCAAACCCAATGTCTTTAAAATATTATTCCAAAACCCCTTGCAAAAAAGTTACTCCCCTCTAAATTACATTGCCATCTGAATACTATCCTCTATTCCTAAGCTTTTGTTTCCAGTAACCCAAAAAAAAAAAATTCCTACCCCCAGCAGTTCAAGGAGGCATGGTGAAAAAGCAAAGGCGCTGTCTCTGGACATGCATAGGTAGCATTCACATACAATGTTAATGCACAACTTTATGAAACATCAAGATTACAGAATAAAATTTTCTGAAACTTTATATTTGTCTTACTTTCAAAACATTGTCTTTCAAATGGAAGGTAAAATGTGACCTTTCAGTCCAAATAATTCATTTTTGCTTTCATACTTACTAAACAAATACCATGAAGGTTTAAATATTTTTTCATAACAATTGATCAGCAGTATTCTAATATAAAACTGGAAAATATGGGAACAGAATCAGCAGTATATGGAATATTGCAATGAAACATCATATCATGAATAGCTGAAATGGAAACACTGAGATTCTCCCATTTTCTTCAAGAGCCAGGGGAACCATATCATGCTTCTTAGCTATGCCAATGAGATGGAGCATAGGAAGATGAAATTCCTTTAAAGGATAACTAATAAACTGGAGCAGAGCAGGTTGTCTGGAAAAGGACAGACATTACATAAAGGATAACTGTGGAGATGACTGCAGCGGCCAATCACTCTTACCACATCACAGAAAAGGAAATGTAAATACAGATAGAATACACAATTCAGTACTTCCATGTCCTGATTTTGGCTGGGATAGAGTTAATTTTCTTCTATATTTTGGATTTAGGATGAGAGTAATGTTGATAACACACTGATGTTTTGGTTGCTGCTAATAGTGCTAACCCAAAGTCAAGGACTTTTCTGTGTCTCATGCTCTACCAGGGAAGAGCGGCACAAAAAGCTGTGACGGAACACAGCTGGGACAGCCGGCCCAAACTAAAGGGATATTCCCCACCAGAGAAAATAATGCTCAATATATGAATGAGGGTAAGTTACCTGAAAGGGAGGGATAATTGTAGCTTAGGGCCAGGCTGGGCATCAGTCAGTGGGTGGTGAGCACTTGTTTAGTGCATTACTTGTCTTTCTTGGGTTTTCTCTCACTCTTCTCACTCTCCTCTCTCTCTCTCTCTCTCTCTCTCTCTCTCTCTCTCTCCCTCTCTCTCCCTTTATCACAATTATTAGTAGTAGTAGTAATAGTGTACTGTTGTTGTTATTATTATCTTTCACTTTGTTTCAATTATTAAGTTGTTCTTATCTCACCCTATGAATTCTATTTTCTTTTCTTTCCTTTTATTTCCTGTTTCTCCCCTCAATTTCATTGATAAGGACCATGAAGGGCTGAGGTAACCATGACATTCATAAATAAGATGGTTTTAAAACCTATCAGTTAAAATGCTGATTCAAAGTCAATTAAATGGACAGTTCAACTTCTCATTTATGACAAATACTGCAGGTAAGTTGAGTAAGGTATGTGTAGCAGTCCTGGCTTACTCTTAAAGAAACTCTTTATCTAACATTTGTCATATATTTTGCCCCTTTGTAAATACTAAAACTCCTATTCCTCTGCTTCCATTCCAACTGATTTCAAGTTTGACATCGAAAAAATGCATAAGTCTTGGTTTCATTTAGAATTTACCACAAGTTCTGAAGTCTTTCTGAAGGAGATAATTGGTGAACATGGCACAAAGGACAAATTGTGCCTGTGTAACTTGGTGGCTTTCTATTATGGTGTTACCACATTGGTGGATGATGGAAAAGCAACTTATATCATTTACCTGGATTTCTACAAAGCATATTGTCCCATACAATCAATATCCTTGTCTCTAAATGGGGAGACAGGGATTTGATGGATGGACCACTTGGAGGATAAGGAATTGTCACAACCAAAGAGGTGTGGTCAACGGATCCATATGCAAGTAGAGACCAGTGAAAGATGAGTGATGTTCTTCAGGAGTTGCTGTTTAATATCTTTGTTGGAGACATGAAAAGTGGTATTGAACACACACCAAGCTGTGGGGTGTGGTTAACACACTGAAGGGAAAGGATGCCATCCTGAGGCACCATGTAAAACTCATGAAGTTCAACAAGGCTACATGCAATGTTCTGCACCTGGTTGGGATAATATCCTGATCACAAACACATGCCAGACAGAGAATGGACTGAGAACAGTCCTGGGGAAAAGGACTTTGGGGGCTGCTCAACATGACCCAGCAAAAGCTGCTTGAAGCCCAGAAAGCCAACTATATCCTGGGCTGCATCCAAAGCAGGGTGGCCAGCAGCTGGCTGGTGGGTTCTCTCCTGTGCTACTCTCTACTGAGACCCCACCTGGAGTATTGCATCCAGGTCTGATTTCCCAACGCAGGAAGAATATTGACCTGTTGGTACAAACCAGAGGAGGGTCACAAAGATGATCAGAGAGCTGGAGTACCTCTCCTATGAAGACAGGTTTGTTCGGTCTGGAGAAGAGAAGGGTCCTGGGAAACCTTAGAGCAGCTATTCAGTACTTAAAGCCTACAAGAAAGCTAGAGTGGGATTTTTCTTCAAGGGCATGTAGAAATAGGACAAGGAATAATGGCTTTAAACTGAAAGAGGATAGGTTTAGATTAGATATTAAAAGGAAATTATTAGAATAATAGAATTATTAAGATTGGAAAAGAACTCCAAAATAAAGTCCATCCTTTCACTTAACAGTGCCAGGTCCACCACATGTGTTGACTTGGCACAGCCAAGTTTTTTGGTAGCAGAGGAGGCCACAGAAGTGGCTTCTGTGAGAAGCTGCTAGAAGCTTCCACCATGTCTGACAGAGCCAATCTCTGATGCCTCTGAAGGTGGACGTGCTGCTTGTCTAATTAGAGAGGTCGGTAACACCTCTGTGATGATATATTTAAGCAGAAAATCAAAATTGCACATGAACAGTTATTTCCAGGAAAGGTGAAGCACTGCCTCCAGGGCCATCCCAGCACACTGTGTGGCAGTGCACCGCAGCCACCACCATCTCACTATGTCCCACACGGAGCCTTGCCTGCCTGGCTGCTCCTAGCCAGCCGTGCCATGAGCTGAAGGGCAGGGCTGGTGCTGCAGCTTCTCCTTCCCTGCACCCCATATGAAGAGAGGTGTTAAACAGCACCAGTGCTGCCATGGCTGCTGCCACTGCCCCTGCAATGGCAATGGGGCCACATGGCCAGTGGCAAAAACATGGTAACCAACACAGAATCTAGATTAAATTGACCTCTCAGCACTGCGGGACCTTGCAAGAGTCCTTAAATTGGTGGAACTTGTTGACAATGGTACCTATGGGCAGCAGTTTTTCTTCTAGTCAGAGAATAGGAGGAAGTGAGGACATATGAAAGAGAACAACATGGCGCCACAAAGGTCAGTGGAAAAAAAGAGGGGGAGGTGGTGCTCCAAGCACTGGAGTTGTTATTCCTCTGCAGGCCCTCATGGGGAAGCAGGCTGTCCCCCTGCAGCCCATGAAGTACACAGGGGATACAGAGATCCACTTGCAGCCCATGGGAGAAGTGCTCATGCTGGAGTGGGTGGATGCCAGAGAGAGCTGTGACCTCTGGCAGACCCAAATAGACAGAGAGGGCCCCTGCTTCCAGAGCTAGAGAGAGAGGGCCCTTGCTTCCAAACTAGACCAGCCTATCCTATAGGACTGCACCCCGTGGATGAGTGACCCATGCACAACAGTTTCAGAAAGACTTTTTGTCCATGGGAGGGACTCACTTTGCAGCAGTTTTGACAAGACTGTTTCTTGTGAGATAGGAGCTACACTGGGAATGTTCATGAAGAGCTGTCTCCCGTGGGAGGGACCCCAGGGCATAGCAGTGGAAACACTCCTCTTTCTGAGTGAACAGAAAAAGATCTTGGTGACAAACTGACCAAAACCACCAAGCCCTGTCTCCCTACATTGTCAGTGAGAAACAGGGAGAGACTGGGGACCAAAAAAGGTGCTTTAAAGGCTTATTTTACTTCTCATTAGCCTGCTCTGACTCTGTTAACAATAAATTTACCTTGTACCTTAAAATTTGAAACTGTTTTGTTCTTAGAGTGTTTTCTCCCAGTCCTTAACTCATAAGGCCTTTTCTGGTTTGTTTTTTTTTTCCTCTCTCCTCAGCTCAACTGTAGCAGGAGAGTGTGAGCAAATGGCTTTCTTGGGTGCCTGGCACTTGGCCAGTGTTAAAACCACAACACCATGTCTGTAAGCACAACATCTACACATAATAGAAGGCCACTGGCCTTCTTGGCTACCTGGGCTCACTGCTGGCTCAAGTTCAGCTGCTGTTGACAAACACCCCCAGGTCCTTTTCCACTGGGAAGCTTTCCCCCACTCTGCCCCCAGCCTGTAGCTCTGCCTGGAGTTGTTGTGACTCAAGTGCAGAACTTCACCTTGTTGAACCTCAGACAATTGGACGTTTATCCAGCCTGTCCAGATCCCTCTGCAGAGTCTTCCTGCCCTCCAGCAGATCAACATTCCCACCCAACTTGGTGTCATCAGCAAAGTGATGAAGGGTGCACTCAATCTCCTCATTCAGATAATTGTTAAAGGTGTTAAACAACACTAGAACAGGACCCTCTTCACCTTTGTGATGAGGTACCTTTAGCTTTTGAAACAATGAGGTAAAAATCTGTGTACAAACACAATTTAGGATTCACTCCTTCCTGCCTACCATGTACATTTTTAAGAGGAAAAGGCAGGTGTCATGGTGACATTTTTAATGCACTTCTAATTAAAACAATTTTTAGCAACACTACAATATAAATTGCATTTAAACATGTACTTAGTGTATTTTCTTATATTTTAACATATTAACTGATTTGATTACTCTTACTCCCAAGCCAGGTATTGGCAACACCACAAAAACCCAACACAAAAATATCTACCTGCCCACATAATTCAAAAATATTACTTAAATAGTATTCTGTTTTTTCCTAAACTTAAGAATTCACAATAATGCACATAAAATAAAAAATACAGTTAAGCAACAAGTTAAATGTACATCTTGAATTCCCATTTGAAAGTTCACTCATAAATTGAATATTTAAGTATGAATTTCTCCAGTCCTATTATGACAACATTTTGCATTTTAAAAAGAAGAAATTAATTTTACAACTCAAATCCACTTTTCTTCCCCCTGTCAATAGGCATTTATTACCTATATACTTTATCAAAATCATAAAAAGTTCTCTTCAAACATTTTTAAGCCATTCATAGACATAGTCTCAAACTGTCACTTATATTAAAAAAATCTTTAAAAAGGCCTCTGAGTTACAAGTTGCTCTCAAAATTTCTTTGTCCCAGGAAGAATTCCATTACCAATGAAATTACTTTAGCAGTAGTATAAAATACCTGTTGATTGTGACAACAACAAGGGAATCCGCAGAGACACAGTGCAGCAGACTTTATGACTATGAACTCAATCTAGTGAAAATAAATGGTTAATGTATACAGAAGCTAATCCTTAGGGTGTTTCTAATCATACTAAAGAAAGCATCACTCCTGAGCAAGAAGAAGAGAGAATTTGCAAAAGTGAGTGGTACAACTGTTCCTATTTTTTGAAAACTAAGAAAAGGCTCAAATTTCTCTAGACTTAAAAAGTAAATTTAAAAAGTAAGTAAGAATACAATAACGTAACATTTTAAAAAATGGGGAAAGCCTATTTTAAAAAGAAAGGCTAGAATTGCATTGCACTTCGCAAAGGGGAAAAAATACATTTGATTTTTAATTTCATCTTCTACATTTTACTTACAACAGCAAAACAAGAACATACTTTAATACATCTTTTTATTATCCTGCCAAACATAGAAATTTTAGCATGTTTTAAGAATTTAAAAATTGTGAAAAAATTAAAATGAAACATTTTGTAAAGTCTCAGCAACAGTAATGACACAGGTAATCCTTGCAAAAATTCTGTAACAAAGGTATTGTGAGTGCTGTTGTCAATGAAGTGTAAATAAGCAATCAACGTGATTGCTATCATTTGGAAGTGAGTTGTATAATGCGTGCACTACTAGTGAACCCAGAGACTCTAAATGCAATTTCAGTAGCACACAAAATTAAGCTTTCATATGAGTGCCTACATTTCCCCTAGATATCTTTCCTGCCATATTTCACAAGCAATTTGGGCAATGCTTAGTGATTTAGCCCATCTGAATTATGCATACTCCTACACATTCCATAATGTAACTAAAGAATGTTTTCAATTTTCTGGCATGATGCAAATTTATTATAAATAATTGTGAAACCCAACCAACCATACAGAAATAAAACACACTTACTGAAGCTAATCCCACACATTCTTTCTTCTACAGTCTCAATATATCAAACAGTAATTATACTGTGTTTAACATAATAGGACAGAGAATATTTAGCCTGAGAGTACTCAAACTGGTTAAATATAGATAAATATCTATGATAAGATAAAAAATGTCAGTTTTCTTCTTTAAAGGTCAATGCATAATTACAATTTTGATGTCATTAGCAAAAAAGCTACACACCAGAGCCAGTTCCATATGGATTATGACTGAAACAGCAGTATCCATGTCCTATTGTGTGTTAAAATTAAAAAGCGGATTGCTGCTGTTTTGAGGGGAGGGGGTTGTCTGCTTCTTTGCAAGAAAAGAGAAGGAGAAAAGGGAAAAAAAGGAAGGAAAAGGAGAAGAGAGTTATCATGTAACACTAATGTTATTAATCCTGATCTGAGGGACTTATTTGGTTCCTATTTCTGCACCTTAATGACATCCAGTCCCTGCATCATTCCACTCTAATATAGAGAGGAACACTAAGCTCCTGACAAGCCATGTGGAAAAACCCAATCCATTTTCCTTAGTAAATACTAAGATAGCTTGTTAATCGCTGGAGTCCTCAGCCTTATGTTAGTAAGCACTTCTAACTTCAACCTACTTTTTCCTAAAAATGTCACTGACATTAAAATGAATATTCTTAAATCATGTTTATAAGCCTTACATTGTGAGCTTTTGAGAGAGATTCAATGGCAGAGTGCCTATGAAAAATTTAAATGCGATTTTCATTCTGCAAGCTTTCCTACCAGAAACCTCACTCCATATACTTACTGTTAAAGCACAAAGTCTCCCATCAAATTATCCTACTTCTTAGAATGAAGCAATCAAAATTGCTCAAATTTGAAAAATGAGAAAAGTGAATTTCACTAAGAATATGAATATATTTTTTAATATAATGGTTGTTAAATAATAATCAGCCCATTAACATCTGTATAGGGTCTGGATGGGATGGAGTTAATTTTCCCCATATCATCTCTCACAGCTGTGCTTTGTACTGGTAGCTAGAAAGGTTTTCATTTTCTTTCCTCCCTGCCCTGTCCTGCTGAGGAGGGAAATGATAAAGCAGCTTGGTGGGTACCTTCTGGCCAGTCAGGGTCAACCCACCTCAACATTTCATGAATACAAACAAAACCTGGCCTAGTTGTAAATTAATTTTAATTGTAGCATTAGCAATGCTAATAGGGGTTATGCTTCTAGGGATCAATATGAACATCAATATGTACACTTATGAGAGAGCTTAAAAAAAAGATACAGAAAATGTTCTTTTCCTTTTTTTTACTCATGCATAAATAAATATATCACCTGAAAACTGAGTGAGAAATTATTTATACCCTGCAGGTTACTCTTCTCTATACAGTTCATACTGTCTGCATATTGTCTGCAGGGTAACTTCCTTGCTCTTTTGTCCCAGTTTGAGCTTTCTCCCATTAGTGAGATCCTTAATAAAAAGATGTCAGTGAGGAAGGCAGGAGGAAGGAAACAACCAGCCTGTCTGTCAAGGGATTTGGCCTACTTGACAAGCCTTTGGTCAGACTTTACAACGGCCATAGGAAAACTTGTAAAATCCTAACTCTTCCAATCACTAAATAAATCTAAGAAGATTAGATTTAATGGTGAATATACACAATAATGTAAAATACCTAACACATAAAAGACTTCAGGTATGAAAGAGGCTATGAGATCACCCTTGGCTCTTCTGTCTAGCAAATGAACCAGAATCATCCTTGGAAGTACAAGGACTTTATGAAGAGTAGAGTCCATGATAAGTTGGACCAGAAATAAAAGACTCAACATTGCCTAATAAATGACCTTCAGTTATATATACAGGAACACACAGTACTCTTCACTAGCACTGAAAATACTGAAAAGTCATGTGCAAAGCACAGTCAGCTTTTTTTTGTTTAGATTGTGGACATGGAAACCCATACTCTCCTCCAGAAGGGGATGGTGGGACAGATGTGAATCCCATAACTAAACTAGCAGTAGTTTGATACAAGCTTCAGAGGAGGTAAAGGCTTGAGCAATAGCTGGGCCAAGAACTCCTCCAGGAAACCCACAAAGCAACAGTGACACTGAGCATCGGTGCATATGACCTTGGAACATCAATCATATGACTAACATCAATGGCAGGTAATTTTTCCAAGACTTAAGGAAATTAGAAAGCTGTGAGTACAGGGTGCCTCATACATACCTCACTATTGAATGCAACTTGATTAGGACCCAACCACTTTTTTTTCCATAAATATGACAGCCTAAGTGAGCTGCCTTTGTGCTTTCCTTGCTAGGCAATATGGCTGCATGGTATTGATTTTCTCTTGAGCTGGGACTCACCTCAAAGTTGCTCCCCAAGGCAGAGAGAGTTTTTATCAATGATCAAGATTTAGATAAGTCCAGTTTGAGCTCTTCCTGAATTAAAACTGGACTGCATGTCAGATGGCTCTCCCCTTGAGCAGGAATGCCTCTCAAGGTCTGAGATTCCCCACCTGAGACTAAGAGAGTCTTTCATTCCTAAGGTGGAGAGATCCCTTACCTTCAAAAGATCCTTGGTAAATGACTGATAGCATGATAACTTAATACAAAAGAATTTGATACTCAATATTAATTTTTAAAAAAATTATATAGATAATTCCATTAGAAATAAGCCATTGTCCAAATCTGAGATTAAGACTGGACCTAGCCTCACACCAACTTCATCAGAAGTTGTCATGGTTTAACCCTAGTCAACAGCCAAACACTAAGCTGCCACTTTCTTGCTTCCCTACCAATGGGATCAGGGAGAGAATCAGAAGCATAAAAGCTATAAAACACAAGTAAAAACCATGCACTCAGGAAAAGTAAAACAAGGAATCAGTTCACTGCTTCCCATGGGCAGGCAAGTGTTCACCATCTCCAGGAGAGCAGGGCCCCAGCATGTGTAGTGGTACTTGGGAAGACAAATGCCATCACTTCAAATGTCCCTCCCCGGTTTCCTTCTTCCCCCTACTTTATATACTGACCATGATATCATATGGTCTAGAATATGACCCTTTGGTCAGTTTAGGTCACCTGTCCTGGCTGTGTCTCCTCCCCACCTCACATGCAACCCTGGCCTCTTCACTAGCATGGCAGTATGAAAAGAGAAAAGCCTTGGCTGTGTAAGCCCTGCTCAGCAATAACAAAAATTCTCTCTATTATCAACCCTGCATTCAAAACAGCCCCAATACCCATCACTGTAAATTCAAGCCAAAACCAGCACAGAAATTTAGAAAGTAAGGAGTCTGTTCTAAATCTCATGACTTAGATGGAGGGTCTCCTTTACCCTTTTATGTCTCTGGTCTCTGTAAATCATTGTAGCTTGACTGTAACTTATTTTTCTTCTGTATGTTTCTTCCATGTAGTAAGTAATAGAGTGAACCTTTTCCATCAAATTTTGTTAAGTCACACCTTTACAATACCATACCCAAAACACTTTTCCTAATACCTTTAACAGTGATTCTTTGAGTGATATAAATCACAAACTGGACAGGACAGGATCCTAAATCAGAATCTGTGACAAATTAGTATGACAGAAAACAATAGTCTTTATTGCATGTCTATTCCACTCCTCAGATCTCTGGGGACAAATGCTTGTCAAGCCTGTTTGCATGAACAAAACAGCAACTCCTCCCTATGCTACATGTCTAGTGTGTAACAAGGTCTCAGAAAAATTATAATATTAAATCTGTATTTCAATTCCATCCAAGTCACTGACAAAAATATATATGATTTTCAGGTTTGAGTATGTATTGTACAATGCAGCAAGAGCTCTGAAACTGAAGTTACTAACGTAAAAGTCAAGTTTGTAATACATTTATATTTGTGTAACTGGTTGCCAGGACTGTAGCCTGTGTGCACGCTCATGTACTTGAGTCAGAAATTCCCCAGTGGTCCAGGAACTCACTGCTAAGTGAGACATCCAACTGAATTGAAATGTCACATTAACCTAGCCAAGGTGACTGACTGAGTTCCTGGCCTCCTTCACAGCAATATATATGAGTAATTAGCAGAGGAGTCCCTAGGTGAGAATTCCACATGCTGCCCAAAGCATCTCCTGATATGCATAGACCAATTTGAACATTCCAATGTGTATATTAACATACTGCATGGGGCATCTGGCTATTCCAGATGGTTCCCAAGCAGGCCCACTGCAAAACTGGTCAAGCTGTACATTTAAATAGTCAAGAGAAGTCATTCCTGCAGATACAAAAACAGTTGCATAAGACAGTCTTTTGTGCACAGGTAGAGATATTTTGTATGACTTTTCAGATAATTAGTAACAATGATTTGTGTGTATAATGAAGCGGTCACATAGGATCATGGGCCAGCCAAATTATAGGAATTCAGCAGAATAGTTTCCAATGCAGTTAAGGAAACTCTGTCAAAGACCCCTGCAATGGAGACTCATACAGTCATCCAGCAACAAATGACACTGTTTGAGAGAGATAATTCCAAAATGGTTCATTTGGTTTTTTTTTTAAATAATCACCCTCTTTTTGAACGTCTATGTAACAATGACTAGGTACTTGGGTGTACATGAAAAGCTTACATTTTTCTTTCACTGGAAGAAAAATCCACGCTTGTTCAGCCTGATCTAAATTCTCTCTTCTCAAAATATCTCACTAAGTACATCCTCCCACAGAGTTTCAGCAAGTATGAAAGTGGTGGAGAAGCCCAGCATCTAGCAATAGCACTGCTATCAGAATACAATGTTCACTGCAGTGGTACAAAGTTAGCTCTGTAGGCCGTAATTACTGAAGTGCCAGGCTACCTGTTTTACAAAAGTAAACACAGTTTATAAGTCATACAAAGTAATGTTCCATTTGAAAGAATAAATAACTGATTTGAAAGGCAAGTCCAGAAAATTATTGGTCAGAAGTTTCTTCCTTTTTCACTACAAGACTACCACCTTATACCCTCAGTTGCTGCCTTTTCAGTCCACTTGAATGAATGGAGGACTAGTCAAATGAGCAAGGACCGAGAAGGTCAGTACCAACCTGAGAATCCATTCCTGCACATTGTAAAACCTCAAGTCACATCTACAAATTGTATCCCGTAGAGTGATAATGAAAACTGCCTCAGAGCATGGTAGAGGCAGGACAGGCAGATCATTTCATTCAGCTAAAAAAAACATTTTTTTCTGAGTTGCACTGTCTGTTGCGTCTGGTTCTTGCACTTGTAATGACATGGATTACCACAGCTGGTTTGGCAAAGAAATTGTTTCTTGCATCTTATTAGAAGAGTCAAATGGATGAGATGGATAAAAAGAATGAGACCTCAACTCCTTTAGCTAACTACTGGGATAATTGGATTTATCAGCTTGTGTCTCCTTAGCAGTATTAGGGTGTTTTATACTAGACACATTGTCCCTGTCTGTTTTCCCCTCTGGCATGAAATATTATCTTGTCCTAATGACTTAAGCTGAAATAAATTTTTAATTAATTCAGGAATAGGTGGGCAAGTTTTAATGATCTACCATTACATAGCTATCATAAAATCATAGAATGGTTTGGATTGGAAGGGACCTTAAAAAGTCATCTAGTCCAATTCTTTGCAATGAGCAGATCTTCAACTTGATCACATTGCCCAGAGCCCCAATCCAGCCCAATCCTGAATGTTTCCAGGAATAGGGCATTTACAACCTCTGTGCAGGTAGTTTACCACCTCCACTGCAAAAAATTCTTTTATTTATCTAGTCTGACACTCTTCTCTCTTGGGTTAAAGCCATTACCCTTTGTTTAGTCCTACAGACCCTATTAGATACATATGCACTTATATATCCATATATGCATACACACAGAGACACACACACGCACACGTATATGAACTAATGGTCCATTTTGCCTTAAACTTTGAAAATGCATTTCAATGTAAGAGGGAAAGGTATTTTCTGCTATGAATATTTTATCCTTAACCTTCTAAACCACACTAGAAACTGCTGATTAGAGACACCCACTATCCATTTTACCCTATTGCTAATGAAAACAAGTCCTTCATTCAAAGCTATTTTTACTGTTAAGATTTGCATAATATAGCTGTGCTCTGACTCAGATTTCTGCAGATGAAGCAACTTTTTCCTTCTTCATAAAATTTTCTAATTTGAGGTCTAAACAGCAAGATAATTCAAAAACAGTTTTAAGAAGCTAGCTCAATTATTTTTCTTAGCTAGAAGAAATTTATACAACTAATTTACAGAGCTGTAACTCCAATGAGTTTATAGAAATATGTTTATATTATGAGTTCACATAAAATTCCCTTTCTCTTAATTAAATCTCCTTATTCTTAAATGCTGATGAGAGAAACTTCTAATCAAGATTGCATATCTCTTATTCTCATGTATATATTTAAATTAAAATAGCAAACATAGAAGAACACATGTCTTAAAAGATAGATCACAATTTGCAGAGAAAGAGAAATCAAATCCCTCTTTTATCTGCACAAGTTTTCTCCTGACTCATGTTCTGGTCTCCCTAGTTTTATTAAAAATGTGATAGAGAGAAAGAGGTTGATGAAATCTTAATTAATCTTAGCAGAAATTGAAACAGTAGAAAATTCATGAAGGGAAATTCTGTAAAAGGTTATTAAAATAAAAAATGATATCTTTAGCTTTGGCAGTCCTGAGCAAAAATAGATGAAAAACTGTCAAGATATCAGAAAATTCTATGTAAATGGTTTCCCATTTCTGTGCTCCTTCCTATCGATTAGATTTCTGGATCAGCACAACACAGCTATATTATTTTTTGTTGTTTGATAATTTAGGGACTTGTACTCAAATTAGGGGATTGTACAGCATAGGAAAAGTCCTCACTTTACCTATAACCCTTCTTCTACGTAAAAAGATTTAGTTGTAGTTTCAGTGCAACTCAGAACACAACATAGACCGCAATTTGATTCAACCTATTGTCAGCACACAACATCTAGTCAGTGACTTCAGTAAAACTTGTGTATCACTGATCTGTTTGCCAAAAAGAATATGTGGTTCCACCATCATGCAATTTTGTTGAAATTGCTAAAACATAAGTGACCATCCAAATTCAAAATGTGTTGAATTACCATTACTTTGATTTGTCCAAATAACCTTGTCACTAGTATTTAAGCTGGGCTTACACACTGCTCAATTGTAACTTAAAGATATTTTTAAAAACTGTAAAATACCAGGAAAAAAATGCAGGAAAATTACTTATTTTTTAAAAATCCATTTTTTTGACAAAATGTCCCAGATTGTTTTATCAATAGTTCAGATTTCAGTAAATATTGATCCTCTAGAAAAACTTTTATTTTTAATGTACTAAATTCAGAGTATCTGAACAGAAGCAGTATTAAACCAGAATGCAAAAAGCAATAATAATGAGGAACCAAACAAACTGCATGACTCCATCGCATCACTTGTATCTTCCTCTTCTGTTTTGAAATAAAGTTGTCAGTACTCTAGATGTGATCTCTTCAGTACACATTTTAGAACAGTTAGTGGGATTTGGGAGGTTCTCCAATCTGCACAAAAATGTTCAGTAGAACTGCTGCAGGCATGCTAACTGAAGGCAGAGCAAGACATAATATTATTTTAAACATGTAGTTTTTAAAGTGAACTTTCTTCAGATACTAAATTGACAGATATGCAAATATCTGAAACAGTAGTGCTGGGCTGTATAATGTTTCATCAGAAAAATAAAACCTGTTGGTCTGCTGCACTAAAAAACTAGAAGATAATGTCTTCATTGAGTGTCTGAAAAGAAAGAGGGATAAAACTAATCAAATGGACTAATACTTGGCTACTATCTGCAGTAATTATTAGAACAATGATATTTAATATTAATCCTGTAGTTGGAAAGTGTATAATTTGTAGCAATTACATTGCATATTTAAGAGCTATTATCTTTACTGATTAAACAATTTCCTGTGTAAGCACTGTTTTGAAGAGTCACATAAAATAACAGTGCATCACTCACTCAAGTGCACAGTTTCTGCAAAAAGACTGAATAAAGCAAAGAAGCATCTGCAACAAAGGCAGAACTATGCCCTTCGAGGTTGTCCTTTATCTGGTCTGGTGATCAAGGAATAAGAAGCAGCCTAGCATTGAAGGGACTGTGCACATCAAATGAGGATAGCTTTAATAGTTTTCATAAGATGAAAACTATTAAAAAGAGAATGATGCTTTTTTCTCACTTTCTGTAAAATAAAGAAATATATCATAGCTAACTACGGCCTATCAGATGGAACACAGTTGTGAATGCACATGGAAAACCAGAACAGGATTATGATGCTTAAGATTAACAAGGGTTTTAGCAATTTATACTTTATTATCTTTTATTTTAAAGTCTAAGCAAGTATATATTACTTGAGACCCACAACATGCTTGCTGGTTTTGGCTACAGCTATCCCACAAATATGTCAGAAGGTGACCTCTCTGACATGTTCAATCTTATTTTTAATCTTACATTTGAAGGAATCTTTTTATTATCCCTACTTTTAGCAGAATTATTCTAAAACATAATTTTACTCAGGGTATACTGAAATTATCTGAAGACATAAAATCAGGTCAGGCAACTTGTCTTTTTATTTAGTCAAAAGGTATTAAGTATTGCAAAAATCCTTATTACGACATCTTTATTTTTCCTTTCAATTGAACCCTTTGATATTTCTGGTAACAAAGGTACTCTGGAACAATACTTATCCAATTCACTTCTACACAACAAAATACATGGTTGTATGCAAATATATAATCAGTCCACATGTTATAACTTCTAAGTCTATTCTAAAAGAGGAATAGGACTTAAAGTACTTAAGGACTTAATAGGATTTTTTAAAAAAACAAACTGTCTTTTTAAATAATCATAGTGACTTGTAAAATATATTTTGTTTTGAATTTTTCAGTATTACAGCACAGGATTAGTTGAAACCAGTAATCCCTTTTTAAAATTTATTTATTTTTTATTTTATTTATTGCTTGCTTTTTAATATCTGGTTACTGAGATAACTACACTAACAATGAACAAAGGCAAAAAAATTATATTGTACAATAAAAACTCAGGAAAACTATCAACATATCTAAAGAGTTCTGAAAATGTTTTAATTCCCTGGCAACTAAAAAGTCCCTCCCCCAGTTTGAAAGATTAAGGAAAAATAATAATTTTCAAGTTTTAGCCTTTTATCATCAAATATTAAGATAATTTATGTTTTATAGCATGATGGGCTTCTGAGCCTTCTGTCATAGTTACCTGTCTGAAAGGGAGGCTGCTCAAGATTGCTCTACTTCTTTTTTCTATGATAGTAGAAGCTGAATAAGAATTTCAGTAGTTTTACTACCAACTGCGAGTAGATCAAGCTGAATATTAAATAGATGGAACACAGTTGTAAAAAAAATCCTTACCTGCTGATCACTGAAGGATTCCTGTTGAATCCAGCTATGATGCTTATTTGCTATAACTGATAATGAGACTTAAGAGGCTCTTCTTCAATAACAGAGTTTTCTGTTTATAGTAGAAAAAAGCTACAAAGTAGTACAAGAGCAATTTTGCACTACAAGTTATCAGCGACTATGAGCTTGGTCATTGCCAAATTAGTAATGTCTGTACTGAAAACTGCAATGTATAAATTATTTTGAAGAGCTTGTGCATTATAAATAGCTCTCTAAATCCAATTTGAATTCTTTTAGGGTATCTTCTTTACAGTAGAATATACATTTGCAATTTTGCTGATCTAGAATAGTCACTTTTAAATTGCTAGAATAGATCTGATTCTGGAAGATTTTCAAGTTTTACTTAAGCTTTTCATAATCCATAATGTTTTGATTGTCATCTCTTAGCCAGAATATTTCTTAGCATGTTCAAAGAACACAACCAAACACACACAAAAAAAATCAGAAAACAAAGCATTTACGTTCAGAAAACTGGCAGATAAATAAATAAGTATCTGTATGTTATTTTTCTACATAGAAACCATTTCAAATCATTAGGTGGTTATTATTACTTCAAACATGTTGACACAGTTCCTGAAGCCAGAACTTAAATGAACACTGCTTTTTTATGTTCATAAGCTAGAACTGTGTTATTTCTTGATTCTGTTATTTGCGAGATCTGCAAGCATTTATTACTGTGTTATACAAATGAATAGCTGCAACTACTTTAGACAGGCTGCTGAGAAAACAGCAACTTAATTTGGACTAATAGGAAAAGGCATAATAGGAAGGGAAAAAAAAGGGCCTAAACAAGAACAGACACTTTGAACATGAGGGGGAAAAACAATCCTCTATGGATTAACTTCATAATATTTAAACCAGCCTAGATCTTCCTCTCTGTGGAAAGAGAAATATAGTACAGATGAAACAGCAAAATCACATTAAAACCCTCTTGGATTTTATGGTTGATTCTCCTCCCCAGTAGAAGCAGAACTAAGGTGCCTTTGCACAGACAAAGAACTGGAAGAATTCTAGGAAAATATACCTGAAGACAAACTTGTAAACCTTGTAAACATGTTTCAGGCCTTCAATTTTAACAGGGTTCCAGAAATGGGAGACACCTTATTTTCAAGATTGTTGCAGTTGTGGCAGCTATAGTTAGTGTAATGTCATCACTCACTGAGCAGATCAGACAGCTGCTGTTTTGACCAGTATCAAAACACTCTAGAGCCAAAAGCACAATCTATGATGCCTTGAAAAAGATGGCAAGGCTCAAATGAAATTAGTTTATTTCCATATTGGTACAGGAGCAAACTGATATTGAAAAATCCTCAGGAAGCTATGTGTATACCTGTCTGGGGCCTTCTCAGACAGTGTATAGAGAGACAGTCCATAGCAAGACCTAAATATTAATGAATCAATAGAAATATTATCCTAATTGGAAATATGCTCTTTGTTTAATTCAAGTGGAGTAACAAGAAAGAGAAAGGGAAAGACAGGAATATGCTTCCATATCACCTGAAGCTTTATGTACAGATTTAGACAGCATATATGTGTAATGAAACTGCACAATAGTTGGTGGTTTTTTTCATGCATACAAATACATGAATCTATTATTTACAGAAATGCACACCTTTTGCAAAACTTTGACAGGGACTAAGACAAAGCACATAAGATGTAAATGCCATGTATCAGTTAAAAAATAACTTAATTTTTTTGAAGGTTCATTCCATCCTTTTACCTTATAACTTCTTCTTTCAAACACCAGATATTGTTACTCTGATAATCAACAAAAAAGAAAAAACAGAAAGATGTTTCTGAGATAAGCAAAAATTACTTTCAAACACAAGTTTAGAGAATGAAATCAAGCACTCAATAAGTTTTATGTTAGCTGTCTAAACATTAGTATTTAAGGTAAATGATTAACTCATTGATTATAGAAGGAACACTTGATGGCTCCCTTCATCCAAAAGTTTCAATGGATACCTAAGCAGGACACTGAAGATAGTATAGAGGAACAGGAGAATTATTCCTCACACTATAACTGATCAAAAAAAGGTGTGCTTCAACACTGAATCTTAATCCTAGTCTATAGGTCTTGGTCTTCACAGGCAACATAAACAGCATTTAAATGTCACCTAAAACCTATTCAAATCCAAATATTTTCTTCACATGCACAAAACTGCACTAAAAAAATGAACTCAGAACCAGAGG
Source organism: Cettia cetti (assembly GCA_013401135.1). NCBI lineage: Eukaryota > Metazoa > Chordata > Aves > Passeriformes > Sylviidae > Cettia > Cettia cetti. The sequence continues at coordinate 25,183 of VZUI01084214.1, read as the reverse complement.
CAGCCTACATGACTACAAATTACACACTGCATCCACAAAGACTGTTAATGAATGAAAAACATAAATAAATTTTAAAATGTGCTTCAAAACAAGTAGAGATGTGGTACTGAGTTGTGCACTGACAGCTCGCAGAGAATAGCAGGTCTACCTTTGATTCATATACTAGATTCACTGTCATTAAATGAAAATTAAACTTATGGGGCATTTTTACTACAATAATTTTCAGTGTTGATATAGAAAAGCTTTTGCACATTCTCAGAAAAGCTTAAAAAACATTAAGTTTGTAAACAGAAATGTCTTTTCTTGTACCAAAGATTGCCGCTCCCTGACAATGCACAGCAAGTTGTGAAGGTCTTTAGGCTATATTCCCATTGACACCAAAGTGATTGTCTTAGACCCCAAATTCATGATGCAGAAGGTTCAACAACTCCACTGGCAAAAAGAGGTTGCTCCTGTTTACTTCTTTTCAATAGTCCTTTTTGCTTTTTTTTTTCACCATTTTTCCCATTTCATCTCTCTAAATCCCTGATGCTATTCATAGTACAGGTCCGCAGATGACTGTGATAGCACATGATAGTGAGCTGAAGTACCCAAGTAAAAATTTTTATGCAAGGCAAATTAGGAGTTTAGTCCTTTATATTCTGGGTGCAAACAGCTGGAATATTGCAAGTTAAATTTTGCCAAGAGGTGTAACCTTCATCTGGGAAAGGCAAAGATTCAAGATACCTTTCAGGTACAGAGGCTATGCCTCAGAGCTGCTTCTGTGAGAAGACACATTTTTCTCCTGATTTCCTTACATGCCCTGACACAAAAGCAAGTTGGTAGCAATTTAGAGAAACATTTGCTGGCACTTCTAAGATTTAGTATCTCCTTTGGAGGTGAAAAATACTATTTTTGAAGGTAGTGTTGAGAAAAGCATGCAAACTACATTAAAACTTTGTCCTATTGTTCACTGTGGAAGACAAACATTGATGGGCAAAAGCAAAAATACCACTTAATAAAGCCCGTGATAAAAACATGCTTTACTGGAAGAGATCTTTGAAAGATTGCAGATCTGCTGAAATACACATCTTCCTCTGCAAAGTTGGGTAGGCTTGTGTATGTTGGGTAGACTAAGCCAAAACCATATAATATACTGCTGGCATCAGTTTCAGTGTTCTCTGGAGTTCTCATCAATTACTAACGCATCACTGAGGAAACTTACCACTCAGATCTGCCTAATGCAGTAATACATATGTACAAACAAATTGCTGAGCAGTAACAAGGGACTACAGGAAGTCTTTTAAGTGATGATTTTTTTTTTTATAAAGTTAAATCAGCATATGTTTCCAATTGTCTGATTGGACTGTGCTGGTATAATCCATGACTTCATTTTGTAAAATCCTTTATCTCAGTCACCTTATATATATGTTAACACATAAATTGCATGCAAGGCTTAACACACATCAAAAGAATAGATCAGTAACTTTATTCTTATAAAGAATCTCAATCCATATAAACGACAAAGTATAAACTGCTGATGGCACACACAATGTAGCAGCAGCCATGCTGTTGCATGACACATTCTAAGCATACCTATGGGACCAGCTGCAGACAAACCATGCCTGATGTGCTTCTGTGCCTGCCCACATACCTCTTTTCCATTGCTTGTGCTTTCCCTCATCAATCCAAGCATTCCTTCTCCCAACAAAATCCATCCTCCTCACACATAAGGACTTATATATGAAATTCAAATGGTTAATTTGGAAAAGCCTTCTCTTTTATGTCTTAGCCTGAGCATTGCTGTTTTCAGCACAGCTCACACATGTGTGCAGAAGCTAACTACTGAAACGTATGCCATGAACTATTACTAGGTTTTCCCTCTTATCTCGTACCTTCTTCTTTTTCTATTTTATTACAGCAGAGGGAAATAACGATAATTTCACATAAATAAACAATATCTGGTTTTCTCTATCAGCTCTATAAATAATACTACTTTGTTTGTTCTACAAATACATTTCTATACAGTCCAATATTATTTCTATACAGATTAACAAGCTAAATATAACCCAGGAAAAAAAGTAATAAAAATTCTTTTTATTCAACTACTCACATAAGAACCTTTGAATCCTATATATGTTTTTGCTGTCAACTTTTAATATGTTTCTACTTTACTAGCTGTAGGAACTCAAGAAACAACAATTGAATTACATGATATTGTACCACATGTGCCATCTTTTGAATGATAGTGGCTCACACCATGACACAATATTATTAGATGGTTGTCTCTAATATGGAGTGAAAATCCTTCTGGCTCTCATCCAAACTTTAATAGGGACTTTAACTTTTCAGACCGCACTGACCTCTGTTAGCAAGACACAGTCTACTGGAGCTCCTCATAATTTAGACACATAATGTTGTGCAGTCACTTTCAGGAAGTGAAGATCCCAAGGCTATTTTTCACAGAAAGAGAACACACTGAAAATTTATATAGAAAGCAGAATGCAGAACACTAAAAGTCTTCCTCAGGAAGCATGTGGACTATACGCGGGATCCCAGTAGAATAGCAAAAGGTGTAAACTGTCCTTATTCAGAAGAAATCATTGATATCATTCACTAATGACACAGAAATTATATTTAGAAAGGGATGATTTTCCCCATTCCACCTAGTAAAGCAGAATTCTATGATTTCTTTAATATTTATCATAGGACAGAACTGATTCAAAAGCTATTTCTAGCTATAATAATGAGACATTTCTGCTTCTACTACTGCCTGAAAGGAGGCTGTAATGAGGTGGACGTGGGTCTCTTGTCTTGGGTAACAAGTGATAAGGCAATAGGAAATCGTCTCAAGTTCCATCAGAGGAAGTTTAGATTGTATATTGGGAAAATTTTTGTCACTGAAATAGTGTTCAGGTGTTGGAACAGGCTGCCCAAGGAAGTAGTTGGGTCACCATCCCTGGAAGTGTTCAAAAAACGTGGATGTGGCACTAGGAGATATGGTTTAGTGCTGACCATATTTGTGCTAGGTTAATGATTGGACTCAGTCTTAGAGGGATTTTCCAGCCTTAATGATTCTATGATATTCAGAGATGCTTTGACCCTGCCATGTCACCTTTGATGAGAACATAGCATTTATTCATTATCAAAATACTTTCTTCATAGACAAGAACCAGGCTAGGCTAGGTTTTCATATTTTACTTAGAAGCCAGTAAAACACTTTTTCTAGTGCTTCCTAAAGGACCATAGGACTTCAATATTCAATTGGGAAGTGTTAAATACTGAGCCAGAATAATGAGTCTGTGAATTTCAGAAAACTCCTGGGATTGAGCTGACACTTAATGGTGCCCCCAGAGTGCAAATTTCCTCAGATCAGGGTAATGTTCATGAAAAAGAACATCCATTATAGTGGACATGTTAACAAATGGTATTAGAGCTGGATGGGCTGCATAAACACCCTGACAGTTTGCTGGCTAATAAAACATAAAAATAACAGAACTGTGTGTTTAAAGGCTATGCAAATGTTTGAACTATGGAGTCAAGAAGGAGAGTTTTTCCATATCAACCACTAGTTAGAGTAGTCCTTTCAATAATCTGAACTTTTATCTACAAAAGGTGGATCTGGCAACATGTGTTTTCCTTCCAGATTTGCTGTAAAACACCCAAATGACTGGAAACTCATTGGATACTGGATCTCTGAGGGGAACATTGCCTTTAATAACTTCTGCCCCTGATATTCTGGGAATTCAACATGACTAAGATGAAAAAATTTGGACAGGAAGAATTTCTAAAAATCTGGAAAACACTGTTGTAGCATTTCTGGAAGTGGGCAGCATGTACATTTACTCTGGTGGGAATGATGGTTTCTCAAATTAAAAAAAAAAAAAAGTTTTTGTAGAGAAGAGGTCATATCAGCATCAGATATCTGACAGTAGAGATGAACATTCCATGTCAGATTGCCTAGAACCAACCTTCAGGCTAGGAGATCCTTGAGGCAAAAACAAAGTCACTTTTGTGCTGTGTACAGCATTGAACACTCTGAGTTCATCATAAAGCAATAAAGTAAATCATACCCTACACAAACATTCAGAGTCACATGTATTATTGCAGATCTGAGGAATGTTCTATTGCTACAGCATTATCTGCTTGGAAACCTATACTGCCAAAGGAAAAAAGATAAATATGAAAATGACACATATTTTGATGTCAAGTTACAGTCAAAAACTTCATAGCACAATATGACTGAGAGAGAAGGTACAGTATTTTACAGAGACTTCACATTTAATAACTTAAAAACAATTTCTACACAGCTGGACAAAATGTAATGGATAAGGGCTTAAAATTTACCTTCAATGAGGTGCCCTTTATTTTCCTTGTGTGTAAACGAGATAAACACAGCTAACACAGCAGTCTTTTCACTGCTTTTTTCACATCTTTGACTGTGGTGCTTATCTCATTTCAAGACTGATATAAACATATGAACAGCTCAGAAGCTCCCACCCCTGCTTTTTTTTTTAAAAAAATTTTGATTAGCTAACACTCTAGAGGTCATCTGCAGAATGAAGACACGTGGCTGTTATCATATAGCTTAGACTTATGTAAGATTTCTGCACCATAAATTCTTAAAAACCTTCAAAGCTCCCATTATTCAAACTGGCTGTGGAGTCCCAGATATGGTTTTCTTAGACCACTTCAAGCTAACACAAAATAAGTCAAAGAAATGTTCTTTCCTGAAAAATGAATACATAGAACACATGAGATGTACTGAGTTGTGGAATAAGGACTCTACAATTCAAAATTATAAAGCAGGTATGTTTTACTACAGCTGGGACACATGGGGGATTTTCCACTATACATGTGTGCCTGGTCCCAGACAGGTTCCAGGTTTAAATACACACAGATCCTAAAAAACCACACCACTCTGCCAAACCATCTCCTGCCTACTCTCTGCCTTCTTGCACTTCACATTGTAATTAGTCTATTGTGGTGCCACACCTCCTGGTGGTTGCAGTCAGAGGTCTTCTGATGAAGTAAGGAGTCTTCCTCCATCTCTGAGCAGGTGCAGTGAAAATTTGGCTAATTCCCAGGTCAGTTTGTCCTGGTCCAAGCCAGGAGCTTGGTTCTTACTTGTTTCTTAATCAACTGGTTCTGCTTTGTTGGGTCTTCACAATACCTAAGTCCTGCTTTACTGAGTTTTAACAATATACATATTATCTCTATGGCCTTTACCTAGCAACTAAAGTCCTATGTGTTCTGTTAATTGTTTCTACCTAACAAGATACACTCCTATGAGTTCTGGTGCAAGTTGTTTCTCTACTTTTACAAAATTTCCAAATAAGCTCTATATATTTCTCTTCTCCCCTTCACCTGTTTAAGCACATTATATGCTTCTAAAATTCTGACTTTTCATATGCATATGTGCTTCCCATATCAAACACAACTAGTTCTTGTTTAAGAAGGAAACTATGTCTCAAGAAAATGCAGATATATGACATGTATTCATCATTTTCCCTTAGAGTGGCTGATTATGATAAGTCAAAAGCTTATCTTATCTTATTAGCCCCTTAGGATACATACAACATTGCTATTACCACCTTAAAGCAAAAGATATATTTTTCTGGCAGTCATTGCATGCTAAGTATTTTTAAAGAACTATGTATTCTTCATCCCAACATTATCAAACCATAAAGAAAGAATAAAAATAATAAAAAAAAAAACCCAACAAACCCACGTTTTCCCTCAAATTAAGGTTAGGTTTGGATAATTGCAAAACTGCTTTGATACTGGGGAAGAAAACACTTTTTTTCTTCTTTTTTTTCACTGCAGGGCATGGAATAGTTTTTACTATTCCAGACAAAATGCTTCTGTAGATGAAATCAGAAATTGTCATTGTCCCATTGGTATTCCTATTAATGTGAAAAGAATGTGTTCTAAGAGTTGCAACTACACCAGAAACCAATAAATGTTTCTGATTACTGCATCTAGCAAATAGTTGCACCCGAAGCATGACTGTTAACATATATATTCTATATATACATGTATTAGCATTGCAACTTCTTTTTAAAATGAAGTTAAAGCTGAACAGGCAATAACTAACTCACTGGACAGTCCTGAAGAATTTTTCCACGCATTTCCTTCTTCAAACCCTTCCTTTTCTATCTTTCCACACCAGAACTACCATTGTTTTCCACCTAACCAGGGTTTTCTCTACTGCATGCAGATTTAAAGCACAGTACAAGGTTGTCCTACGTCTGGCTAGCATGAGTTAGCTTTATTCAGTACAGAACAAGAGAAAATCACATCTCAGAATAGTCAGATTTTAAAATTTCACTTGTGGAGTCTGCTTTCAGCAAGCTAGAGGGCTTAAAAGGATTCATTACCCCCAAGCTGTGCCACACACTGCATCACACGAGTGCCATCCTCCCACCTTCAACTCACAGTCCACATGACTCAGAGCCATCGCTGCAGGGATGCATCAGCACTTAGGTAATTTAAAAGTTCTAATTTAACTGTCTTAATGCTTAGACATAAGTCAGCTTAAGTCAAATCCCTCCTTTCCAGGATTTTCTGCCATGCTGACTCTCTGTTTCTTTTGATTAGGAACTGCATTTTTAACCACATCCAAGATCTTTCCTTCAGCTTTTCTCTGACATTCACCTCTCTTCTGAGCCAAGTCAGGAGTGCTGGATACAGCATGGTCAGAAGCAAATCTTCCATTTTCCTGTGCAATGGTACATCATTTCATTTGGGTATAGCATTTTTGGCAATATAGAAAATCCTACAATCACAAAGAGATAATATGCTAACTTTATGAAAGACATTGCTGAAAAAAAGAAAGGGAACATCTCTTTCTTGATGGCGTCTTCCTTTATTGATGTCCTATATGAGAAGTTGTATAAAATTGGTTCACTGAAGCTTTAAGATGGTGAAAGTATTGTTAAACCTCCTTTCAAAACATTTCATCATTTCCTGTAGCCTTTTTGGTTTTATTTCCTTAATTTTTTTGTTAGAGTATAAGAACAGGTCTCAAACTCTCCAGTATATTATTTTTCTGTGGGTATATATTTCTATTTTTTCTTTCTTGGCCTCAGTCAAACAGCTGAGCCTCTAATTATAAATACTGATAGATTGCATCCAAATGGGCAAATGGAAATACATATGCCAGATTTTCCAAATGACAAGCTTATGAATCAGCATCCAAATCTCAGATGAACAGCCTGCTGTAGATTCCTGATGCTTTAATACATTGGATTTTCACATTGCAAAGCAGCAGATGAGTAAGTGAGAATTCATTTACAGTTCTGTGAGATCTGTATCAGATACCACACATTAATCCTAAGTATTTCTATAGGCATGGTGAGATCAGTAGAGAAGAACTTCACCTTTCCAAGTACAAAATAAGTCCTGGCTCTTCCCCTTAGCAGACTCCTACTTCACTTTCAGAGCTTTCTATATGGTGAGCTTTCTCCCTGATTTCAGAAATTTTACAGAGAGAAGCAAATGTTACTTATTTTTTTGAATGCTGATGGAACTGACACATAGATGGATGTTAAGCAGCTTATCCAAGCTCATGTTTACTAAGAATCACATCAAAGTGTGTCAATGAAGAAATATCTCACCTCCAGTAAGTAATAAAAGCCACAGTCCCTCTACTGAGTATGATCTATGAGTACTTGGTCAGTGACAAATACAGAGTGGTCTTTTAAGCAGCAAAAATACATCTGGCTGGTTTACCCATTTTGAGTTGGGAGTGGAGAAAAGAATGGAAGGCAGAAACAAGTTCATCCTCTGAAGCAGACAATTGCTTGTCTACTGTAAGAGACATAAGAAGATTCCATTACAATTTAATGGCTCACATGCAGTAAGTTTCAGTTCACCTGCCAGTGAATAGGAACCATATTTTGCAAGCCTTTCCCATCATGATGGGTTTTTTTTCTCTCTTCAGTTTGTGAGCTTAAATAATTGATCCCAGTTTGCAGAACTCAGATTAGTTTTTCATTAAGAAGATGCGTTTCAGTTAGTATCTGTAATTGTGTCCCTTCAGTGGATGAGGCAGTGCAGCAATGTAATATTCTACTTTGAGAAGAAATAGAGTAGGAAATTAATTTTCATGGGAACTTTGCTCACCAATAAGTAAGTAGTAGTGATTACACCACTAACATTATCTCCAAGTGCAAGGTCAAAGTTTCACCTCAGTTATAAAGTATCTTAAAATAGAAGACCAATAATTTTATTTGTTTCAACTGTGAAGATTTACTTTACTTTCCAAAATCTTCCAAATTGTGACAAAAATAAATATTTTTCTGCACTGTCACCTTGTTAGAAATATCTTCATAAACGACGGTGCTTAATGTACTGTACAAACAAAATACAGTATCAGCAATATCTTCATGGTAGGATGAAAAGTTCTATAGACATTATGGGTTTTCAGTATATAATGATAAGAAAAATTGCATTCAGTATTTTCTGAGAATGGCTAAAGAAATCAGCAAAAACCTCTTTACTTTGATAGTTGTTATTTATTAACATGACATGTCAGTAATGAATAGGTGAATAATGCACATCTTTAAATGCCTTCTTTCCACTGGGGGATTAAAATGTAGATGAAAGAAAAAAGCTCCTAAGAGCCTGAATATTGTTTTTAAATTATATGCAACTCTATTGAGGCCTGGGTTAAAAACACAAAATGCCACTTAGAACCTTCACAAATAAAGCAGAAAGAGTTATTACCATTAAAGAAGGTTAACATATATAAATACAAATATTATCAGCAGACAAGAGGCCAAAAATGCAACCCTCAGTCCAAAACATAACTGATAAAAAAGGAAAGCATCACCATGACGAGCACTTAAGCTGTAAAGAATTCTGTGCTCCTCACCACTAAAAATCCTTTCTCATCAGTTAAAGGCCTGATTCTGTTACTTGAGCACATCAGGGAAAATCTTACCCCTACAGAAGCTAAATCAAATGCCTCCACTAGGACTGGAGCACATGCGCCAATTATGTATACGTAATACGTGATTACGTATACGCCATATACGTCATCAGACCAATAATTCTTGAATTTAATTTTTTTTAGCTGTTACACAGACCCAACAAGCACTTCTCAGATCACACGGTGGAGTGGAAAACGGGGTGGAGGGAGGGGGGGGAAGGAGGTGGGGGAGGGGATAATGCACCACCACAACACCCTTCAGCATTCAAGACTAATGACTTCAAGCTTCTAAAAATCATAATTTTCTTGAAATAATTCCAGGATTTAAAATTAATTTCTTTTCTTGTTTCAAATAGCCGCACTTAAGCTTCCAAATACCATCTCTACAGCTCTTCCCTAAAAACATAACGGACCATACTATTACTTGTTAGTTGAAGACACTATGTAACAATGTGTTTTGGCAAACAAAAGCATTATAAAAACCACCATACTATGAACTGATTACAAAACCTGCAAATAGTATGGCATACTAGCATAATATGATACCAGTTGTAACAAATTAATATGCTCTGAAGACTGACTGCAAATGAAGTTGGGGAGATCATCATCTCCATAAATTTCAAAGCAAACAAACCGATATACAAATAAAAAGTTGCAGAGCAGATCCCTTTCTCTTTGGGAAAACAAAACAAAGAAAAAGAAAACCCCAGAAGTGTCCCCCCCTGCCTCCCCCCAAAAAAAAAAAAAAAAAAAAAAACAAAAAAACAAAAAAAACCCACAGAAACCTCCTTCAGAAAAGAAACCCTCAAAAACCCCAAACAAACAAGTGTATTTTTCATATATTATGGGGTTTAAAGTATATTGCTTTATTCCATTTAGGTCTTATGATACTGTAAATAACCAATATTCAGAAAATTTCTGTTACACACTAATGTAAATATCAGTAATATAATTCCTTTGTTTTTCTTGCAGAAACTATCATAAATCCATCTACTGGTCAGCAATCACAGTGCTCCGTAGATCTCAAAATTTTTCTTAGCCTTGACAAGTCTGTCATCATCTCTAAGGTGAGTTTTCACCACCTTGTCCCAGGTGTCTGGAAGACAGACATAAGGAGATATTCTCTCCCTTTCTCCCTTTTTTCCTCAGGACTGTGTCAAGAGGCAGATAAAAAAAAACCTTACACCAGTGATTCCCATCAGACTATTCCCAAGCAGGCAGGTAGGAGAGGAAATGGAAACTTCTGGTATTGATGGTATGAAAGAGAAAGTGAGTCAATGATGATTTATGAGAGAAACTTGTCAAGTTTTGACAAGAAAGGTGCAACGAGAAAGGATGGAGAAACATCCTCTGTCCTAGCTACAGTGACTGGGAGATCAGGTTTTGGAGAGGGCCAAAGGGAAAAACAGCTACCAAAGAAGATACCCATTTCCTCCAGACAGCATATGGCAGAGTGCAGCTTTCCCAGTCATTAAAGACTGGTATAAACTGAGGTGCAAACCAAAAGCTCAGTATTTGTATATACACAAAATATGAATGACAATTGTTAGTATTGAATGCTATTACACAGATAATGGTTTATGTGAAATACCTGCTACCTCCAAAACAGAGCTACAGGTAACCCAACAGGAAAAAAAGTGAGGAATTTTAGTATCACAGGTTTGCTGCACAGAAAATAAAGCAAGGTTAAAGAAGAATGTCCCTTCATCTGTAAAATGCAAAACCTGTCATTGCAATGCATATGAATTTTAACAGACATAACGCTACAGCATTGAAGTGACAAGTCAATCCTTCTGAACTTCTTTTGATACAATTATTTGTATAGCACTTGGAATAGTAGCACTCTTATTTACTAATTTTCACTAGAAACAGCAATCACAAACCTTACAAGAATTGCAGTTCAAATCTGAAAACATAGCTGAAAGTAATTCAAAACATTCAGAGCCTAGTCTAGCACCTCTCAAGTAAACAATAAAAAAGCAGTGTTCAACAGTACACATTAAGGTCTGATCCTTGATGAATATGGATATTCTCAAAATTCTTCCCCTTCTTTGGGTTTAGAGCTACAAAAATATCTTACAAAACCAATGTGAAAATTACAGTGATTACACATAATTTCAGCACTCTTTTAAAGTATTAAGCCAATTGCATTAGAATTTAAATTTTCCTCTGGAAAAAGACCAGGAACTTATGTTTGATTGTTTCTTTGTTCTTCAAAAGATGTTGTCTGTGAACACAAGAGACCATAATTACATTTTGCAGAAAATGCACAGATTTTTACATTAGGAAAATAGGTAAGTATAGGTTTTCTTTCCAATGTTTAAAGATATTCCAATTTCAGTCAGTGATACATTTCACCAAATCATTTAATAGGTAAATTAATTCTGTTGATTTTTCCCAGTGCTAAAATGCCAATTACCCAATATTTAACTATATTTAAAAATTAATATTTTTGTTTGCAGCAAGATAACACTGTTTAAGGTATCACACACGTTATGTGCCGTCAGTGGATTTACGGTTAAGTTACTAGTAGGGTAGCATATTCTGTTCATAACTATGATTATCAGCTGATGGAAGTCCTTAAGACAGTTAATTCTTTCGTTTGTTTACTGACAAAAAATGATGGACTACATCTTTTCATCATGCCTATTCTGCAGCCCAAGATTCAGGAACTGATCAATGATGTCATGTTCTCTTGAAATTCTGGCAGCAAAACTTTTGTGCCTATTGCTCATCCAAGAACAATGAATGTTATCCCAGCATAGAAGCATTCCTCTTTGTATTGTATCCCAGATCATAAAAAGATGAAAGTTACACCCTGTAACTTTTAAAACAGATCTGTTTTTCACAGTTGCAGAAAGGGAAGATTAAAAAAAAATTGCTGCACAAAATATATTCAGATTTTTGTGCTGAAGCAGGCATTAAAAGTTCCATTTGAATGTGTAATATTTTGGAATACTGCCTTGTGTTCAAAGTAATTGCTGTTCCCTAAAAGAAGAAAACAAAAAATCTAGTACTAAATTCACTCCTCCCATGTGTGTGTAAAAAAGCCATCCCAGGCTGATTCCAATCACAGTCACACATCTTGTATGATCACCTGAAAAACTCACCCATAAAGGTCTCTACACCACCAGGGAGTTTTTCTAGGCTCAGACACAAGCCTTCCATGCTAGGGAAGGTCCACGGCAAAGTTTTGAATCTTTGGGCAATTCAGCAGAGTTAACTTTAGACATCCCTGTATCAATCTTCATATATAAGCTCATCACCCTCGGCTTTTTTTTTTCTTTTATGTCAAGAGAGAGAAACAGAAACAATGCAACTGAGGGTTTGGGTTTTTTTAATAGAAAAATGAGATGAAATTTATTCACGTTATACCTGCTAGTGACTTTAAAGGAGCCTAAAAATCAGAAATTTGGACTGCACTTAGTTTAGTGAATCCTCCCTTTCAACCCTGAAAAGGAGCCAGTCATACACAGAGAAATAAATAAGTAGAGAAAAAAAGAACATGAACTAGTCTTCACATGACTCAATTTCATGTATTTGATTTTATGAAAGGTTATCAAAACATTACTTTATGCAAATTTTAAAAATATTTTAGTATAAATTTGTTTAGGTGCTTTTACTGTAGCCCATGGAATTCTAACAATGAATATCTGTTATTACGGATAGAAAAATTATGGAGTTAGAAAATTATTACCACTTGCAGGTATATTATAAATATGTATAATATCCATATTCTAGACAACTTCAGCATTTTTAAAGTACATGACCAAAAGTCAATTATGTAAATACATGGGGAAGCAGTGAAATTTTGTTAGACTAACCATAAATAGTATATGTGTCCACTTTTTGAAAATATTTACTTTGAAAACACATTTTGGGGAACCAAATTTGGACAGTTCTGACCTACTTTAGCTAAAGAAGAAGTCCATATGGGTAACAAATTGCTTTTGAGTAGCTGACAGAATTAGTGGGTTCTTTTGTATACTTGTCTATTTCTCTTGTCTACAATGATATATTTGTTCAGGAAAGATTACAAGTCAACCAAAGTACCTGGACATAATCACAAGTGCAAACATAATGCCTTGCAAAAAACTTTGCACAAGAAAAAGACAAGATAGGAAGTCACCTCAGGAATAACTACACTAGGAACTGTAATGCCTTCAAGCACAGCAAAATGACACCCACACTGCATCAAGAGGTCTCTTGTAACTGAAAGATCATAAAATAGCAGATAATGAAATTACTTTTCAAAATCACTACAGGAAGGATCAAGCTAGTATGCTGTAATTATGTTTGGGTGTCTTTACTGTGGCCCATGGAGTTGTAGCAATGAATATCAACACCTCTTGCAGGTATATTGTAAATATGTATAGTATCCATATTCTAGACAACTTCAGCATTTTCAAAGTACATGACCAAAATTCAATTATTTAAATGCATGGGGAAGCAGTGAATTTTTGTAACAATAAATAGTAGATGCTTCCACTTTTTGAAAATATTTACTTAGAAAACACGTTTTGGGGATTCAAAATTAAATTATTTGTTCAGGCTTGCTGCAGGTGCTTCTCTAATAAAGCACGAAGTAATTTTTCAGAGGATCCTAAATCTTTAGTATTGAATATTTTTTCTTGATAGTTTTTCATATGTCAACTAATGTTGGGTTTGTTTTCATTCAGAATTAAAGCAAGATTTAAAATGTCAGAATTTTCATTCAAGAGGGATTTGAAATTTTTGTAAGATACAGTATAAAAAAATAAACATACACTGAATTTAAATCCTCTTTTATTTAGGTGAGGGGCACAAGTTAAAGATGTGTCTTCTAAATTAGCTTGAACTCTTCTTTAACTACATATATTATGTGATATTAAGGACATAAAATAGGGAAGCATGCATCTTGTCCTGAAAGATGAACACCAATTTGGATTTTAGCATGCTCTTTGGGAATGTTTGTCTGCTGCTGCAGAGAAGTGAGAGAGATTTCATGCCACTAAGTGATTCTCATGGCAATATAAAATAAATATTTATGGAATGCTTTTGTCTATTATGCTTTTTTGAGCCATGGTAATCAATCTTACTGTCCACAACACCTGTTCTGCTTCATCTTCATGTTCCCCTTCTCCAATCCTATTTTCTTGACATGTTACTACTAATGGAAATGCACCTATGTCTTTCCATTATACTTTGCTTCAAAAAAAAAATTTGAGGTTTTTGCCTTTTGGGTTTTTTCTTTTCATTCAGACAATTATTGTTTCATCTTTCTGTGCTGTTGTTTTTCTATAGTTGTTTTTGTATAGTTTTATGCTCAAAAAACATATATAAAAATATTTTTTCATTATCAGCTATGACATGGGAGAAAAATGTATAGTTCTTCCTTCAGCTGCCATATTTTGCAAACTTTTGCTAATTCAATAAACAATATGGATTCTCAGCATAATTTCCTTTGTATCTTGTCAATTAATTATAAGTTGGTTCTGATACTAATTCATGATCTTTCATGACACACCGAGGTTTCTCAAAGAGTATGTCAGTAATAAAACAGCAGCGCAGATAGTAGCATTCTACTACACCACAGAACACAAGTATTCATGAAAAGCACATTCTGATGTGAAATTCAAGATTGCTTTGAAAGCATGGAGAATTAATGTCTCTGTTTTAATTCTGTTACTGCTACCTGTTTACCTGATGGTAATGAAATTTCAGAGAAGCAGATCCTTAATAAAGAAAGGTATCATGAAGAGCTTTTATTGCCTTCCATAGATTCTCTTTCAAAATCAAAATTTTGAAGCACTATCCCATCTGCTACAGATTTTCAATTCCTTTTCAAAAGCATGCCAGGTCACACTTTCTCAGAAAGAGCGCTGTAACATCATTGCTTCCTGGAAGGTGTACAAAGCCCTGGTAAGGAACAAAGCAGCATTCTGCAGCAACAGGGAACATTTTTCTGAATAAGATCAACATTTAAGATACATTTGGACAAAAACATTTAGAAGCAAAATTATTCCCTTCCAAGTTGTTTAGCCTTATGTATGAGTAATTTTAAATTAAAAACCCCTCATGAAGAAAACACAAAGCAATTACACATCTGAATGTATTTTCAGGCGTCAAACATAGTTAAGAGGTAAAAATAACGTAAGTCTCAAGGGCAAAAAATCCTTTTAGCATGTTGCTTTGTTTTATCAGCCATGTCCAACAACTTTACTACCTCATTTTAATGCTGGAAGCAGGACAGAATCCTTCATTTAGGTACAGTATGGTTTGCTGTTGAAAACCTAAACGTTGGTCTATGAATCTTACCCACTTAGGTCCAGACCTCCAATACCCCCAGACTAAGTGGTCTGGTAAACCAGGATATGAAGTACCATATTTGCTTTCTAGTTCTATTCTTGTTCTTTCTCAGAACTGGACCTTGAACTGCCTAACTTCTTTACAGTAATGACCATTCTACTGAAATTCACAGCACCATATTTAGATAAAAGCTAGTCATCCAAAAAGAAGCAAAATATGCATTCAGGAGCTGTAATGAGATTTTTTTTCAGATGGAAATCAAGACAGGCATATCTCTTGAATAGTATATAAACTCTTTAACAATAAAAGCTTTTCCTTTTCAAGGCTCTCAGAGATTTCATATAAAAATTCACAGAAGACATAACATTGCAAAATAGCTCTAATTAACTATTGTGTACTTCCAGTTAATTTCTTCTTCTACATTCCTACTTTCTTATCTTGTCTTTCCACTTTCTTCTTTTAGAAGGACATTAGAAAGGCAACAAGAGCTTTTATGCAGAAGAGAAAAACACAGCCTGTATCTAAGTAAACTTACCTTTATTTATACTGCATGCCAACATTTTTCTTTAAGCATCACTAAGTGTTTAGGACTTTATTGTTACAAGTCTCTGAGACTACATTTCTCTAAAGAAATGAAAGAATCAATCTTAGAATTTTGACCTGAAGAATTAAGGGGCAAATGACATTACTATTAATTACTAGGTCTGAAATGTTGAGTTATAAAATTATTTCAGAGTTGCAAAGGATTACTCAATTACTATTAATTCTGTCACTTATTATTTATTAAAAAAAAAAAAAAATCTGGGGTTTTCTTTTTTTCGGGCTTTATTATTAACAGCCTGAAGACCTTTGAGCTTTCCTTTCTGTACAGGAAGAAAGAGGCTGCTGTGTGATGTCTTGGCTATAACATTCATACCATTCAGAGTGGTTTGAAAATGAAGGGAAGCAGGAGGGCATTGTTTCAGTTGTTGATTTATCTAGCTTGGTGACAGAGGATCAGGTGGGAAGGAAAAGATTTTTGGAAGGTGAGTCATAATGATGAGGTAAGTATTCTGAGAGGGGATGATTCTTTTTTCTTTGAAAACAGCAAGTCTATTAAGAAAGATGATAGGTCTGCAGACTATTGAAGTTTCTCAGTATCACAGTTTTTTGAAACAAGTTGTTTCTTTTTTTTTCCTTTCCACCTGAATGGGAGACAGGCTTGAAAACCTCTGAGAGAAATTGTATTGATTTCCTCTTAAGGATGGATTAGAAGAAGGAGAGCCTTGAGGAAAACAGCTGCCATTTCTCCATAGTGTACTTTAAAAGAAAAAAAAAATCCATTGTGTTTCTTCTAGTTGATTCCAGGGTCAGTGAGAAATAGCCCCCAAATACTTCCCAACACTTAAAGCTCTGAATGAGACAGGAGATTCCCTTCGGTTATGCTTCTCATCTTTGCTTTACAAGCATAGATCTATGCTGATGTTAACAATGCTGATGTTAACAAATGCTGAGATAGTTACACCCTTGATGTCATGGATTACTTGCTCAACAGCCAAAAGAATTACCAACATCACTTTATGGGAATACTTGTGTGCTTCACTCTTTAAAGGAGGTGAGTTTTCTTCTACTGTTGCTTTAGTTTCATCTTACCAAACATTTTATGTCATGTTGTATATATTGGGGTGCAGAAATTCTTACCATAAAAAAAGCCAAATGAGTTATTTTTACAAGGACCTGGAAAAATCACTGACTAAAATTGAGACAATTCTCTGGTTTTAATATTAATAGCATCTATCTGCTGTAAAACAATAATTGCAATTTGTCTCAATATACTCATAAGGGATATTCCTATCTAGGTGAAAAGTTGAGAGGTGAAAAGCAATATAGTGGTTAAACATCTGGTTTAAATAACTTCCTGCAAATTTTAAATTGCTGCAAAGCAGTCTCAGATCTTAGGCTTTCAAAGTAGTCAAACTAAATACCATGCAATTTACTCTGTAGGAATAATTAGACTAGTATTTAAAAACGAAGTCAAATCTGCTCTGCAAGGTTGCTTAAGATCCAGTGATAGTATCCACAGGAGGAATCACTTATAAGGTCGACAGAGAAACTTGTATTTTGGTCATGCTAATGCAACACAATTATGATTAAATTCAGCAGTATGACAGGCACAAAGTTACTGAGACACTTAGGTCCAATTTCTTGAATGATTCCGTGTAAAATTTGAAACAAAAGAGAGACTCAGATGCAACTTGTAACACTAAAGACTAAACAGATTCAGAAATAAACTAGAAATAAATATCTATATCAAGCTTTTATGACTGCCCATTGTCATGTCTTAAATATCAGATTAGAGCTGAGATGTGGAAGTGATGCAGCAAGCCAATATCTAGCTATAGTTTTATTCTTACATTTTTACAATTATTTCAACCACTAGGAAGGAATATATTAAATTCCCAGTTTCACATGGAACTGAGTTTCAGTTCCAAGGTTTTTATTTTTTTTTTCCTTTTTTTTTCAAGCAGTTAAGGAGTTCTAGATATAAAATTCGTTATACCAATATTTGGCAGTGACAAATCATGCATACCTGAAATTAGTAACCTGATTTCATTGGATAGTACCATACTCCACTTTCTTTATTGTATGGTGGTGCATGGAAATATAAATATAAATGCTTCTAAAGATGGCTCTGTATTTTAATGAATACACAAATAGCCAATGGTCAAAGATTTTAAGTCAGTAAAAATGTCTGAAATATTTTTTCAAGATCATTTCTACACAAGTATATAACTGTTAATAGTTTCTTAATTAA
The DNA here is from genome assembly GCA_013401135.1 of Cettia cetti. NCBI lineage: Eukaryota > Metazoa > Chordata > Aves > Passeriformes > Sylviidae > Cettia > Cettia cetti. Next base: position 7,187 of record VZUI01084214.1, on the reverse strand, counting down.
CAGTACTAACATAATTGCTCAAAATCTTCAGTATCTTTACTCAGATGTATCAATATTTTTTCTGTTAGTATAATGGAATGGTGTTAGTTTATACACCATTGCAATTAACAGGCATTTACAGCTTATGTCAAACCGTAGTCCATAAATAAGAAATTTTAAGACCTGTGCAAGATCTAGCACTAAGATTTTGACAGTATCAAGTATTAAAACACGTATGTATGTTGTTTGAAAATGGGCTTCTTTTAATAAAAAGATATAAATAAAAATATTTTTGCATTTGCTCTCAGTTTAAAATCAAAAACAGTATGATCTCTTTGAACATATATAGCACACTCCTTTATTAAAGAGGTGTTGTAGGGCTACAAGCAGAAGAAAAATGAACAGTTGCATGAATGCTTCTCTTTCAATAAAACTCAAGCAGCAAGATAATTTTTTTAAAAAGGGAAATAATTTATTAATCAATAAATGTATCAGTATACTCCTGAATAAGGCGGAGTTAGTAGATGCTGTTAGGCTTAGGTACAAATACATGTCTACAGAATAATGATGTATCTAAGAATTAACCACGGAATACCAAAATCTGAATGAAATTTGCTGAATAGTTTGTTCTAAATAATGTTGCTGTCATCTTAGAAAGAATCCTAAATAGTTATTTAGAAATACATTGGTAGTAATGTTTAATGTTATTATTAACATTTCAAAAATGAGGTCCATAGTTAATTATAAAATAAACAGAACTTCATGGTGGGGCACTTCTTAGAAGAAAAGTGCCCTAACTTTGAGAACTGGGTAAATTAAACACTGAAAGGGCAAAGCAAGAGCAATCTGGATGAAAAATAGACTTCTTTTTCTTCTCGTATGTGAGTATATAAAATTGATTACCAGGTGTTTTCAAACGTTTGTGTGAGAGACTCATTTAATTTCAGCAGGCAGTCTTCAGAAGGTAACCTTAGGCTCTGTATAGTCAGTACTGAGATAGGCACCCCTGGAAAACAATTGGTCTGACCCTTCTCAGGCATCTCTGGAGATGCCTTTTCCTATCTGTGGTTATGATTGGAGCCACAGTGACTGCCAGCAACTTACACAAGTATCATCAAACCAAAGAGAGGAAAATTCCAGCTGAACATACTTTCAATTTGTTGTACAGACTGTGGAAATTTCATGTAATTTATGTTGCACTTTAAGCATCAGTAGTATTTTATTTGGTGACTCTGTTCTTTCTCATTTAAACTGGACTTGAATTAGAACTTACATGGGGCAAGTAGGTAGCCCAGACTTTCATCCCATGTGTCATTTACATATGGCCTTGGATTGTTAAACGAAAAAGAGCTGAATCATTTCCTTCCCTTTTGAAACCATTAAGATCCACATATTACCATTTGAGTTATATTGAATCACTTTTCTCTAATAGTTTGCATACTGAATCAACACCATATAGTGCTGAGAGACATAACAAATTTTGAACCCCTAAAAAATCTAAATATTTTATTAAAAAATATTACTTCTATAAACATGTTTTTACAAATAAGAAAATGCTTGCTACAGGGACTGAAAATAATGTGAAGCAGGTCTACAATTCAGAATTACTTGCACAAAAACTTGCATTTTAAACTGTTATAAACTTAAAAATATTCCTTTTCGAAAATATACTTTACAAAGCATAGTAACAATATAATTCAACAAAGACAAACTCAGAGTGCTACAGTGGAGACAAAATAACACCTAAACCTGGTGGGCTGCCAGTAACAAGTGTGATTATTGCCAATAGTCAGGACCGTGATTGTTGCCTTCTCTTCTGAAGTCAAGGGACCAAGCTTGGGCTCCCCATGACATATAATGCTCCACCTATGAATCACAGTAGCCAATGACCAGCAAATTAAGTCTTCTATTTTACTAGAGTGCATAGAATGAGATAAAACAGAGAAGAGGGAAAATTTTGAGTAACCTGTTTTTTCACTTGCAGTCACGCAAGAATTACTGTTTCAAAGCATGGACTTCCCAGACAGAAGTTGCATTGCAAACCATGACCTTTACATTAGCACAGCACAGTCAAAGCTAAACATTTCATCAGATTTACAGGTCATTTCATCTTGAGGTCATAATCTGGGCACAACCTAAAGCTTGTTCATATTTGCCACCATGAAATCTCAAGGCATTTACAAACTCACTTCTAACCTTGTAGGAGTTTCCATTAACCACTGAAAAATGGTTGGCTTCTTTTAGTCTACTCAACTGCCTAAATTGAAGAAAAGTATCATTAGTAGACTTTTAGAAGACTCAAATATCTCTTGAAAGACCAAATGTATACAAAGAACATTCTGGAGTATGGTGCATGGATGACTGAAATGTTCTCTTCAGACTTCTAAATTTACAATAGATGTAGCAGAGAAACCAGAGTTTTCATTTATAATTTTTCAAAGTGTTGTTTCTTACCTGACAGCAATTACCCCCTGAAATATCATAGAACACGTTTTCATATGATTAATAAAAGTGAATGTTACCACGTCAAAATATTTTTGGGCTGCTGGATATTTCCTTATTTCTGCAGAAACAGAGAGGCAAGGAAAGAAATAATGTTTTCCAGCAACATGGAAAACTCTTCCCCAAAAATCTAGTGGACCTTTACGAATTCTTTTTTTGGTAGTCACTTGCACAGAAAGTAGAACACTACTCTAGCCGGTAGAACAGCCAAATGCAATTTATCCCTAATTACATACAGACATAAGAAAACAATAATTTGCTTTGTAGGCCAGTTATGTAAAACACTATAGAAAAGAGCAAGTGGAGATGACAAGAAATGCATGGAGAAAGAGTAGCCCATCATATTTAAACAGATAGCGAAAAAGGCGGCCAAAGGTGAGTGATCTGCCGAATGTCACCCCATTAGCTAATGACAGGACCTCACAGCAGTCACTCAACATGCAGGTGTATTCGGAGCTTGGAGAAGCCTCCTGCTCTCCCTCTTATTTGGGCTAAGGGTTGTTCCTGAAACCTCAGTCAGAACACCAAAGATAAAATTAAGAACGCATTTTACATGGAAAATTTTTCCTTCCTGACTTTTATGCAAGGTTAACACATTGTATAAATTTCATCCTACTTAATTTCAAAGTTATGTTACAACTAGGACATATTACAGCAGAAAAGGTTGCAATTCTTTAAAGAATATTTTCATAGTGTATGCAATCTACCCTTTAATTACAACTGGCCTTTTTACATTCACTTCCACTTTTGCTGCACTGTACTGCTACAAAAGCAGGACCAAAACTGTAACGAAGTTTCTGATAAGTTCTTTTAACTTAGATGCAACACTCACCCTCTAAAAACACACTTGTTTCAGTAATTTTAATGGGGTTTTTTTAAATAAAAGAAACCTATATAGCCACAGAAACACAGTATACCTGCAGCAATAAGCCATCATGACCAAAACTCATGGAGAAGAAACACATGATATCCAGTCACTGAAACAAATGTGAGCAGAAGAGACTACTTAGCAAAAAAAGTGAGGAATTGGATTAAAAATACATGTACTAAGGATCAATAAGCTTGACATGGGAAGAAAATTACCCGTCTGCTAAAGGAATATGTATGCATAAAACGTATGAAGAGTTAGAGATGAGAATTCAATTAGAAGACATGGATAGGCCTCATATTCCTAGGGAGACCAGACAGGTGAAATGCAAGGTGGGTGAATAAAAGGGAGGGTATTGCTGAATTAGGCTGCTTCTTATGTTTTCATGACCAACATACTGTTAAATTTTTTTGACTACTATTTAGAATCTTAAGATAGCATTTTGGTTACACCAAGTAAAATCCTAATGCCACTACTAATGAAAAGTATCATTATTCAAATACCAGTTTTCCCTGCAAAAGGCAAATTAAAATTTAATATAAGTCCCAGGATCTGACATATTTTATTACCTTTTAAGATGATTCATAATTGGTATTGTGTTTTTCTTCCCTTGCTCCTCTCCCCATTGTGTTCTAATTGTTTGCAATTCAACAAAAAGTCTTTGTGTTTGCTATTTCTTATTTTTTTTCCTTATGAGATTAATAAGAACTTATTTTAAGGAGGACACATTTCAGAAATGAATTTAAAGCAGATGGAGAAGACAGCAGGAAAGCAACACTGATAGGCAGCAGGTGAACAACACAGTACGAGATATTTTATTTCCCTAATTTTTGTTTCTTGCTAATGAAGAAAAGAAAACATGCAAAGACGATCTTAAAAGTCAACATTGTATTATTCTTTCCTACATAATTTCTTTAGTTCTGGCTACTCAGCATTTCCAGAAGTGGCTGAAAAGCAACACTGAATTTCTTCTCATGGTTACTTTAAATGGTTTGCCTTGTGACCACCACCACTAAACTGGCTAGTATCTCTAATGCTGTCCACTATCCTTCTACAGTCCTCACAGAGCTAGCTGCAACTGGATCTTTGTGTGTCATTTGACTGAACTGTTACTTTCAAGCTTTGTTCCTTAGAAAATCAGATTCTATGTGCACTACTTGCTGTATTCCCATTTTCACAATATAGTTGTTTAAACAAGCTGATTTTGATGATGCATTGTCTGGCTTAACTTACTGTAGTAGTGTTCTTTGTTTAAACATGTGAGTCCCAATACTAAATTCAAAATGTCCTGGTTGCTCTCAAAGAGATATACTTCAGTATGATATCTGATTTCTTTATCTCTTCAGCTAGGTATGCCACTATCTGTAATCTACACACCCTAAAAATTCTCAGAGAAATGTTTTTCTAAGCCTGCTGTTCAAAATCAGCAGGGGATTTATGCGCTTACAAGCTGAATTAAAGCCTACACCACAGCAAACAGTGGCATTTTCAGATACTGAGAACCAATGCTGGACTTTCTGTGGAGAAATTTAAAATTTTTTATAACTCAAAGAGTCCAAGGAATTGTCGATGTTCTTTGGAAAGTGTTAAATTAAAAAAAAAAAAAAAAAAAAAAAAAAAAAGGGATTCCTTTGAAGAATTCTGCCAAAATCCTCTCTGCATTTTATTCATTTTCCTTTGAAGAATTCTGCCAAATTCCTCTCTGCATTTTTAGCTAGCTAATACATCAAAAGCATATCCTTTGGTGAATGAGATTCCATACACATGCCAATGGTTCTGAATGACTGCTCCCATGACATGCAGAATACTAATAGTGAACAAAAATTTGCTAAACTTCCTTAGACTCAGACCACTGTGCATGCATATGTTAAAACTCTTCCCTTCCCAGTCACAGACTTAGAATGTAAAATTAATAAATAATTACATCTTTTATTCCATGTATTTATGATTTAGCCTCCTATTAAAGTTTCTTTGTAGACACTAAATACCAGAATGTGAAGAAAACTGTAAGAAAACAGTCACAATCATCTGTACACTAATAGTTGTGAAAAGTTTTAAGGTTTTAGCTACAATTTTTTTCATAACACTAAGTTTCTTCTATCTGGTTTGAACACTAGTTTATGCAGTTATCAATCATACATTCTAAATTATACTGAAACCTATGAAAGCTGCTGAAAAGATGCTCTCATATTACTTGTCATCTTCTACTTAAAAACAGCAAATGGAAAATATTTCTGCCATATATGCTACTGGAAAATATTAATCAAACATTTTAAGAAACATAGGGTTTATGCTTCTTAGAAAAGTTGCATTCTATCCTCTCACACAACCAGGTACTAGAGGAGGGACCCTTGGGATGCAACCTAACTGTAACGATAAATTTAAAATATTAGTATTATGTCATACAAGGTTGCTAAGTTTATGACACCTTAATGGTTCCCTGCCTGCAGGCACTATCGATAATAGTATTCTAACTGCCGCCACTAATTCCAAGGGACTGGAATTATGTCATACCAAACTGCTCAGTTTATGACATCAGCATAAGAGCTGTATGGGGCTCTTATGCTGAAACATCAAGTTAAGAAAAGCTGAAAAAGAGGCATAGGAAACTCATATAATCAGCTTGATATTCTTTAAACTTTGAGGGTGTGCCTGCACGTCCTGAATATGCCAGCAGTTAGCTCACAGTAATCTTCCCAATATTAAGATACACAGTGGCCATTTCATTTTCTAAACAATGAATTGAAGGATTAGTTTTTAAGAGACCGGCATACTTCATAGCAATAGTAAAAATATGCTTTGACTCGAATAGTTGTGCTGCACAAGATCAAAATACCATTTAATTGAGCTTTTATGAAATCAGTTTAAAAAGGAACTTTATGTTTCTCCAGCCTCTCCTTTTTCAAGAACATATATCTCAAACCGCAGGGAACAAATGAGGCCCCAGAAGTTGGCACTGTTTCTCATGAGGGTCTTAGCAGAATAGGTAGAGCTACTACACAGCAGGAAATGCATTCTGCTAGGGCATTTAATTCCTCCTGCACAACCTATACATAAGAGTACACAGGAGGCAATCAGAAAGTCAATGTGATGGCTTTGTGTTGCTGTGATTCAAGCTATGACAGAATTCCTCAATGGCTTTTTAGTCACTCCTCTTGTACCAATACAGCACAAAATCAGAAATGCTTCATCTAGCTTGTGGGGAAGGAGAGTTATGGCAATTAGGTGTGGGAACACCTTTCCATTCAGCATTAGAATAACTCTTTGAAGATAGAAACTATACAGTACTCAACTACAAATTATTTGTGCATTTCTGAAAACCATAACACAAACAATCTTAATCTTCAGCTGAAAAGACAAGGCAGCCAGTGGAAGCAAACAGCTGCACAAGGGCTTTACAGTCACTGCTACAAATAATCAGGCAAACTAACACAGATTCTAGGGAGGAGGGAAAGCATTTTTGTAAAACAAAGGAGGAGATGAATAAGGCACAGAACTTCCATGAAGACTTTGTGCTGTGTCTCAACTTCTTAGCAATCTCTGAGCATCTGATGGTGCCTGCAAGCAGTTCAGACGAGACTTAGTGTGCTGGAGTGATTTAGGGTTACTATCTGATGAGATTCCTCTGACATAGTACACATCATACATGATGTTTTATATATTTGACTATCTTATTAAAACTATGAAAAAGAAATTTATAAATCTTTAATTTTAAGCACTTCTATTAAGCTAGTTTTCTATAAACATCCCTTTATTTAATGCTGTTTTCATTTCATGGAGAGGAGAGGAGAGGAGAGGAGAGGAGAGGAGAGGAGAGGAGAGGAGAGGAGAGGAGAGG